>JBBPKA010000012.1:0-299908 GCA_038088995.1 Guyanaporus albipodus
TACAATCATTTCAAGGAATTTAACTTCTTTGGTTTAAAAGATATACTTTTTGGATTTGACAAAGAGGTCATTTTCATCTGAGAGTTTGAGAATTTGAAGACTGTTTTATTATGTTTTTTAATGTTGTTATTCTTTGTAAAGATCATGAGATTGTCCATATAGATGATAACTGTTATGTCCATGTCTGAATATTTTGTTTATCATGATTTGGAATGTTGCTGAGGAGTTGTAGAGTCCAAAGAATATTACAAGTGGTTTGTAGGATCCTCTGTGGCATGTGAAAGCAGCTTTCCAGTTGTCACCTTCTTTAATGCATATATTGTATTCTCAATGTAAATCTATTTTCATGAAGAGCTTTGCATCTTTAGGCTTGTCAATGAGTTGGGAGATGAGTGGCAAGAGGTAGTTGTTCTTGATGGTATACTCATTAAGATAACAATAATCTTGCACCATTTTTTGTTATCCATCTTTCTTTTTATTTCTATTTTTCTATTATTTTTTCCTTGCTTGTTTTTTTACTCTCTTTAACTTGAGCCTCAACAGGTCATATGATGAGCACACTAGACCCATGATGTCATCAATGACATCACAAGTCTAGACTTATCAGCATAGCCAATGATCTAGACTCTTATTTCTTATTGCTTATCTATGATATTATATCCTTAATCCAGGCACAGCTCTTATCTCAAGATAGTAACTCATCAAAGCACAGCACTAAGTTATCACTCAGTCAGCAATCCACAGCCCTGCTTTGTCAAACAAATGGCATAAGTCACTCCTATCTCACATTATATGCAAGGATTAGGTTAGTTATCTCTAACCAATAGGATATAATCCAGTTATCTATTACCTATCCTGATGTATTTTTAAGTTCCACTTTGGAGTTCTAATTGAATAGTATATAAGGCAGCCAAACTGGAGATGTCCCCCCTAGTCTTGTTCTCCTTGAAGTTCTTTCCACTTTCTATTGGGTAATCTCTACTGTCTGGAGATATAGTGATGGATTTCCTAGACACCCTGACTCAGGTTGATGCTTACTTCAGTGCCCCAACCTATTGTCTTATCAGCAAATAACCAATATTGCCTTTGAAGTCTACAAAGATCCAAATAGTAAGTTGGCCATTTCATTATTAATCACCAATCATTGTTATTGTTGTTGTTATTCCATAAATTATTAGCAATATTGAGATCAATAGATACTAGTGATTTGATGGTGAATCTATAGGTGTGATTTGGAGCTTTAAATAAGAAGCAAATAGAAATGGGTTGATTTCCATTTTTGAGAATGATGGAAATAATGATTGCTGTAAAGCAAAGAAGGAGTGTAAGTACTAAGATGAGGAATGCAAATGTGAAATTTATTTGTCTTCATGTAGGGTTTTTTCTTCTAATGAAGAGTCTTCTACTGTAAATCTTGGAGCAAGGTTTATTCCTACTTGTGCTATATAAGCTCTAATTTGTTGGACTCTATCAGCATAATCTTCAAGAATTTCTTTTTGTCTTTCCCTTGGTATATGGCAGAGGTGTTAAGGCAATTGTTGAGGAGTGTATTCTCTCAGGTTCTCAATTGCACTTTGGTAGGTAAGGGATACTCTATTCTAATATAGAGAAGAGGTTCTAAGTTCAACTATAATAGATCTAGTGTCTATCATAGTTGTGGCAGTAATGATGAGGTAATTGGAGGAGAAGGTGAGAACATAGAGTAGAGATATAAGAACCAAAATCAACATTAGAATTGTAAGAATGAATCCAAATACAGTCAATAGGAGGATGGGAATGGAAATATCTCTTTCTATTTTATATTCAGTAGAAGTGGTGTTATCATAGTGGTGGATTACAATCTGGCTGTCTTTGTCTGTGCTCAGAAGCAGAAAGCTGTTGTATGCCCAGCTGAATTCCTTTTTGAATAATATGATTGACATCTATGTTGACCTATATCTCACAGAAGTTTGTGGATACCAGAACCAATGGCTGTGGTATCTGATCTATAATGGAGTGAGTAAAGGATGGGTGCTCTAGGTAATAGTTAATGACACATGGCTAGAGGATAAGAATTGGATATGAATAGATGGTGGTTGTGATATAGGATGTGATGCTATTCTCATAGGATATTAATCTACTAGTTTACTGAAAGAGGTTGCTGATCTCTCAGGTGTGGAATATGCTGGAAAGTGGCTGAACCAATCAGGCCAGTCTGTAGTCTGTTCATATATAAGTATTGATGGTGAGCAAGCTAATTGCTACTTGTAGTCTTTAGGTTTAATATTGTTTGGATTGATATCAAAGAAGATGGGTGAAGAGTAAGGCTCAACTCTCTAATAGATTTCTATGACTTGGCAAAGTTCTTCACTTGGCTCATAGTCTTGGTTAATCCTGTGCCAATGTCAACTATTTCCTAATGGCTGTATGCAACTGGTCAATATCAGATAAGGGAAACATCTTTCTCCTTCACAACTGCAACTAGGACTTCCTATCTGATGTTCCTAGCATATAAAGCATTGAAGATGACTTGTGAGAAGGTGGATACTAGTACCAGCAAGTGTCAGTCTTGTTTTATATCTTGCACCAAGTTATATTAACTGATGGCTAATTTGAGTAGAAGGATGGGGTGAGTGTTGAAGATGAAGTTTCTTTGATGAGGATGGTATTTGTTCTAATGAAGGATAAGTCCATAAGTGAGGTGGTGGAGCAAATATAATGGAAGATAGAGTCTTGTTCTAATGAAATGGCCAACTTACTATTTGGATCTTGCTAGAATTCAAAGGCAATATTAGTCAAATGCCAAATAAGACAATAGGCAGGTGATGCTGAAGTATGTATTAACCTAAATCCAGGTGTCCAGGGAATCTACCACTATATCTCCAAACAATAGGGGGGATACTCCAGTTTAGCTGCCTTATATACTATTTAGTTAGAACTCCAAAGTGGAGCTTTAATATATATTAGGGTACGTAATAGATAACTGGATTATATCCTATTGGTCAGAGATAACTAACCTAATTCTTGTACATGGTGTGAGATAAGAGTGACTTGTACCATTGGCTTCACAAAGCAAAGCTGTGGATTGCTGACTGAGCAATGACTTAGTGCTGTGCTCTGATGAGTCACTATCTTGAGATAAGGGTTGCATCAGGATTGAGGATATGATGTCATAAATAAGTAATAAGAGATAAGAGTCTAGATCATTGGCTGTGTTGACAGATCTGGGCTTGTGATGTCACTGATGGCATCATGAGTCTAGATGTGCCCATCATGTGACTTGTCATGTGATGTGGCTGTGTAAGTAATGTGATCTGTGGAGACTCAAGTTAAAGGGAATAAGAAAAGAAATAAGAAAAAAATAATAGAAAAATAGAAATAAAATAAAAAAGATACATAGTATTTATAATACTCTATGCCCTCACCTTCTCCTTAACATACCTCACTGTTACCATCATGACTACAATAGATACTAGATCTATCATAGTTGAACTTACAATCTCTCCCTTTCACCAGAATAGAATTTCACTTATTTATCAAGATATAGTTGAGAATCTGAGAGAATACTTTTAAGCATCTCAACAACTACCTTACCACCTTCACCTTCACCCTATTTCAAGGAAAAGACAGAGAGAACTTCTTGAAGTATATGCTGAAAAAGCTTGACAAATTAGAGCTCATGTAGTACAAGTAGAAATCAATCTTGTCCTATGACCTACATAAAAAAACTCTTCTATAGAAGAAGAAATCCTAAATAAAGATGAATGAACTTCACATTCACACTCCTTGTTATCTCTCTTACCATCTGTCAAGTCTAACCCCCTGGAGTTAAGTTTGACTGGAGAGTATGTGGTCCAATAGGGAGAAGGGATCAGGACAGAGGAGATTCAGAGTCTAGATAGAGGAAATCAAGAAGAAAGGACATAGGAGTGAGGATGTTAGCACAAACCTATGTATTGTGCTCTTGTATAGAGCTGGGTCCTTATATTTAAAAGGAATGGAGTGGAGATCAAAGATCAGACAAGAGAGAGGGGAGACTTAGTTCAATATTTGTACTGCTGAAAAAATATAGGAGGAGCAAGGGATTAAATATTGAAGTCATAAAGCATGAAGAGACATAAAATAAAGTAATCATATAATAAGTAGTCAAAATAAAACAGTATGTATCAAGAGGTGTCAAAATATGTCAAGAGAGTTGGATATGAAACATAAGTAGGAACAAACCAGATAAATGTATGGAATAAAGGTTTAGACATTTCCAGGATGATTCCAAGTAGTGGAGAAAGTTGGTCCAAAACAGGAGATGAATTCCAGAATATGGTTTGATGGAAATATAAAGGATAATGGGATGGAGCAAGGCCAAAGACAATCAGAGGGGCAGAATAAAGGTCAGAGAATGGGATATGACACCATTCTCTTTTGCTTTATAGCTATTATAATTTCTACCATTCTTAAAAATGGAAACCAATTCTTTTTCATTTACTTTTCCTTCAAAGCACCAAATTACATGTATAGATTCACCATCAAGTTACTAGTACCTGTTGATCTCAACATTGCCAATAATTCATAAAACAACAACAATAACAATGATTGGTGATTGATGAACATCATTCTAATTATTGTTCTCTTCTTTATCATCATTGTTCTTATCACTTCTGTTACTATATGCATTTAACACATTCATCAAGAAAATCAAGATATCAAATCTTATTCTCTTCAAGACATAGAGATTTCCCCTCTACAGATTCCATTTAGAATATTGGTGACCAATTGGCCATTAGTGCACATCAAGTCTGTTGTCTTCCTATATCTCATGGTATATACTAAGAGAGAGATATGGACACTATAGTATTTTATTAGACAAGTACTAACTCACCTGAGTTAATACACATCTTTATCCTATCCATTCAACATGTCTAATCCAGCCTCATCTGGTACTGGTGCTGGTGTAGCCCATATTACTCAACAAGAATAGATAGACATTCTAACCACATTATAAAACACTGAACAGCAACTCAATCAAGTCAATATTGAAAGGAACTGACTTGAAAGCAATTTTAGAGCTGCCACCACTTAATTAGCCAATGCAATTATTGCTCAATGTGAAGCTAAGAACTGCTTTAAATAATTTCTTGGGCTTCACCAGTGGATAGGAATAGGAACACAAAACCAAGAATCTCAATTATTTGCATAATTTTCAAAAATAGAAATATTTTCAGACTCTAAAACCTATGATGGGTTTCCATCAAAGTTCAAAGAATGATAGACTAAAATTAAAGCATGGATAGATTGCAATATAAAGCAATTCACTATGCAAATTCCAGATGTAGTTGAATCAGGACACTTCAATATGAAAGTCAACATTAAAGTATGTGCCTATGCAATTCTATCTATACTAAAGGATTCAAAGGATCACACTTCACTGAAAATGAAATCACCAAACTGATAGATCAAATCTCTGATCTTACAACTTGGCAATACTTTACAAGGAAGATTGAAAAAACCTTTCAACTTCAACTACAAAAAGATTGCAGAACCCAAGAAATCAGTCAATTCAGACAAGATTGACTCTCAACTAATGCATTTATATCAAGATAGAAAATCCTCTTCTTTCAATCTAGAATACCAGATCAATTCAGAGTTTGATTACTAGAAAACAATATAAAAACAGCATCATAGAAGAGATATTTTGAACCAGACAACAAAATAACATGGTTGAAGATATAATACAAGTCATTTGACAAATCAGTCAAACAAAAGAGGAATATCACCTCTTCTCCTCCTCCAAGAAATTCTTTTTGTATCAATCCAAATATGATGAATATGCCATGGATGTTAATGTGCTAAAAATTGCAAAATGCTACAATTGCAAAGAAGAAGGATATTGGGCAGACAAGTGCTCAAAAGAATATTGCATATGTCACAAGATAAGAAGACATTCACATCTTTGCAAGTTTCATCCAATAAATAGATCAAAGTTTACAAAAGAATTTAGATCAAAAGGCAAGTCAAAAGGTAAGGACAGAAGATTTAAGAAATCTAGGAAAGTCTGAGCCTTAGACATAGATTTAGACTCCAACTCTGAATTAGAAGATGAAGACCTTCTTTATGCTGTTTGTTACAAATACTATATATCTCCCTTATTTTATTTCTATTTTTCCAATATTTTTCCTCTACTTACCTCATTATTCTCTTTAATTTGAATCTCCACAGGTCATGTGACTTACACAGCCACATCACATGACAAGTCACATGATGGACACATCTAGATCCATGATGCCATCAGTGACATCACAAGCCTAGATCCATCAATATAGCCAATGATCTAGACTCTTATCTTTTATTACTTATCTATAACATCATATCCTTAACCAAGGCACAACCCTTATCTCAAGATAATAACTCATCAAAGCACAGCACTGAGTCATTGCTTAGTCAGCAATACACAGCCTTGCTTTGTTAAGCCAATGACACAAGTTATTCTTATCTTGCATATATGCAAGGGTTAGATTAGTTATCTCTGACCATTAGGATATAATCCAGTTATCTATTATCTACTTTAATGTACTTTTAAGCTCTGCCTTGGAGTTCTAATTGAATAGTATATAAGGCAGCCAAACTGGAGGTGTTTCCCCTAGTTTTGTTCTCCTTGGAGTTCTTCCCACTTCCTATTGGATAATTTCCATTGTCTGGAGGTATAGTGACAGATTTCCTGGACACCTGGACTCAGAATAACACATACTTTAGTGTCATCTACCTATTGTCTTATTAGCATCCAATTGATATTGCCCTTTGGAATCTAGCAAGATCCAAATAGTAAGTTGGTTATTTCACTGTTAGAGGCATGAACTATAAAGAAATAAAAGCCTTCTTTAATATAAAAGATTTCAAACAAAAGAGAAAAGCCCCTTAGACTTAAACTTTTGGAATATTCAAGTCTGTAAAACCACTTCTGAAAAATCTATGCAAAATTCTTCACTTACAAAAATTCCAATTTAAAAAACATCAGAAATACTAAAATCCCAACTCACAGATCAGAACATGCCACAGGATTAGATCTCTATTCCTTAGAATCTAAAAATATTCCACCAGAATAGCAATCTGTTATCAATATTAATATTCAAGTGGCAATATATATAGATGCTGACAGAAGAATTGCCCCTAGAAGCAGATTGGCCATCAAATCTAAAATACATATTGGTGTAGGAGTCATAGACTCTAACTACTAAGATAACCTCATGATTTTGTTAAGAAATCAAGGAATAGAAATATTCAAGATAAATACAGATGACTATATTGTACAACTCATTATAGAGAAAATTCACTCTCTCAAAGTAGTTAAAGTAGCAAAGCTACCTCCAATGAAATGAATAGACAAAAAATTCAGATTCATAGGACTCAATCTATATACTTCCTCATTAAAAGATCTCAAGATCAGATTATTCTCAAAACAAGACATTATTATGCCTATCTGAATTTTTCCTCTCCAATTTCATTATAAATTCATTAAAGCATCTGCACTTTTAGATAATGGAGCCAACATCATGTTTGTTGATTGAACATGGGCCAAGAAAATACAACTATCCCTCAAATAGCCCCCAAAACCCATAAAAGTATACAACATAGATGGAACCCCAAATCCTATAGACAACATCACTCATGCAGCAGAAATCCTTATAAACTATCAAAGATACTATGAACATGTTATTGCCAAAGTTACTAACTTAGAAAAACACCAAATCATTCTTGGTTATACATGGCTTAAATGCTACAATCCAGAAATTGATTAAACAACTGAAACAGTCAAACTATCAAGATGTTCAATAGACTATAATATATTAAACAATAAATCTGCATTCATATCACAAATCAAATCAGAAGAATGAGATTCAATTTGACACATACACACTCTCAAAAAGAAAGATTCTCTTAAACCAAAAGAGACTCCCATGAAAGAACTTGTTTCAAGAGAATATCACAAGTATCTCCATGTCTTCTCAAAGAATGAATTAGAGCATATGCCCTATAGAAAACCATGGAATCATGCAATAGATCTCAAGGATTCTTTTCAATCAAAGAAAGACTGAATTATCCTGCTTTCTTCTAATGAACAACAAGAAATCTTTGACTTCATTGATAATCAATTATACAAAGGATATATCAGATCCAGCAAATCTCTACAAATATCACCAGTATTCTTTGTTTCAAAAAAGGATGTACAAAAAAGAATGGTACAAGACTACCATTATCTTAATAAATATACTATTAAGAACAATTATCCTTTACTGCTCATATCCTAACTTGTAGACAAACTTAAAAGTGCAAAGCTTTTTATAAAAATGGATTTATTTTGGGGATACAACAATGTATGCATTAAAGATGACAAATGGAAGCTACTTTCACATGCCATAGAAGATTCTATGAACCACTTATAATATTCTTCAGCCTCTGCAATTCCTTAGCAACATTTCAAATCATGATAAACAAAATCTTTGCAGACATGGATGTAATAGTTATCATCTACATGGATGATTTTATGATCTTTATGAAAACTAATGATATCAAAGAACATGACAAGATAGCTCTCCAAGTCCTCAAACTCTTAAACAAAAACAACCTCTTTGTAAAATCAGAAAAATGTATTTTTTAAACCAAAAAAGTCAAATTTCTTGGAATAATTATAAATAAGAATGGAATTAAAATAGATAACTCAAAAGTGATAGCTATCCCTAAATGGCCAACACCTTCCACAGTCAAAGCAATTAGAAGCTTCCTTGGCCTAGCTAACTTCTACCAACACTTCATCAACAAATACTCCAAACTTACAAGACTGCTTATTAATCTAATCAAGAAAGATACATTATTTATTTGAATAGAATAGCAAGAACTAGCCTTTAATTTGCTCAAGCAAAAGTTCACCACTACTCCAGTGCTTGCATACCCTGATATAGATGTACAATTCCACCTGTTACAAATGGTACATATTTTTATTTTATTTTATGTTTATTTTTTCATCATTTTTTCATTACTTCTCTCTTCATTCTCTCCAACTTGAGTCTCCACAGGTCATGTGACCTACACAGCCACGTCACATGACAAGTCACATGATGTGCACATCTAGACTCATAACATCATCATAATATTACAAGTCCAGATCCATCAATACAGCCAATAATCTAGACTTTTATTGCTTATCTATGATATTATATCCTCAACTCCAGTGCAACCCTTATCTCAAGATAGTGACTCATCACTCAGTCAGAAATCCACAGCCCTACTTTGTCAAGCCAATGGCACAAGTCACTTTTATCTTATACCATGTACAAGAGTTGGGTCAGTTATCTTTGACCATTAGGATATGATCCAGTTATCTATTATCTACCCTAATGTACATTCAAGCTCCACTTTGGAGTTCTAATTGAATAGTATATAAGGCAGCCAAACTAAAGGCATTCTCTCTAGTCTTGTCCTCCTTGAAGTTTCCCTCATTTTCTATTGGATAATTTCCACTATCTAGAAGTACAGTGGCAGATTCCTTGGACATTTGGACTCAGGTTGATGCTTACTTCAGTGCCACAAGCCTACTATCTTAGCACATTCAATCAATATTGCCCTTTGAAGTCTAGCAAGATCCAAATAGTAAATTGGCCATTTTACCACCTAGAAACAGATGCTTCAGATTTTGCATCAGGTGTAGTGCTCTTTATCTAGATAAACAACAAATGGCATCCAGTTGCATACTCCTCCTACTCCTTTAACTCTGCAGAGTGCAACTACCCTGTCATAGATAAAAAGATACTTAGTGTTATATAAACATTGAAACAATGGTAACATTACCTTAAAGGAGCACACCAAGAATTTGAAATCTAAAATGATTATACAAACCTTCAATGGTTTATGCAATGTCAAAATCTAAACCAAAGACAAGAAAAATGGATCCAATACCTATCAAGATTTAATTTCAAATGGGTCCACAAAGCAGGAACTCAAATGGTAAAAGCAAATGCTTTATCCAGAAAAGAATACCATCCTGACAGAATAGATCAAGATAATCAAGAAATCCAAATCATCTTCAATTCCATAATCAAAAGAATTCTGATCAATATAGATAACAAATTTATTCTACAAGAAGTCTCAAAAATAGAAAAACCTTGTTATAACAATTATAACAAACTTATCATTCCAGATAATCATGATCTTAAAATGGAAATCCTATAACTATACCATAATACTCCAATTGTAGGACATCTAGATTATAACAAAATACTAGAATTGATCTAATAATTATGCACATGGCCACATCTCCCCACATTTGTAAAAGATTACATTTCATGCTGTGATCACTGTGCACAATTCAAAAATTCAAATCTTGCAATACCAGGAAAAATTCAATCATTCCCAATATCTGATGGACCATGACAAGATATCTTTACTGATTTTATCACAGATTTTCCAGAATCCAATGGATATGACTCTATACTGGTTGTAGTTGACAGATTTTCAAAAGAAACAGAATTTATGTCATGCAACAAGGCAATTATCATACTAGAAACAGCAAAGCTATATCTCACACATATATAGAAAATTCATGGCCTTTTCTGAACAATAATCTTGGATCATGGATCACAATTCACATCATATGTCATAAAAGATCTGTGTAAAAAGCTTGGAATTACACCAAAACTTTCTATAGCTTTTTATTTACAAATAGATGGACAAACCAAACAAATAAATCACAATCTTCAATAATACCTTTGTATCTTCACATCTGAAAAACAATACAAATAAATTGAATGACTACCAATTACACAATTCTCATACAACTCCAAAATGCAAACTTGTACTTAGAAGGCACTGTTACAAATGCTATATATCTCCCTTATTTTATTCTTATTTTTCTATTATTTTTCTCTTACTCACCTCTTCATTTCCTTCAACTCAAGTCTCCACAGGTCACATGACTTACACAGCCACATCACATGACAAGTCACATGATGGATACATCCAGGCCAATGATGTCACCATGACATCATAGTCTAAATCCATCAACACAACCAATGACTGAAACAGCCAACTTACTATTTGAATTTTACTAGATTCCAAAGGCAATATTAGTCAAATGCTGGTAAGACAATAGGCAGGGATGCTGAAGTAAGTGTCAACCTGAGTCCAGGTGTCCAGAGAATCTGCCACTATACCTCTAGACAGTGGAGATTATTCAATAGGAAGTGGGAGAGACTCCAAGGAGAACAAGACTAGGGGAAACATCTCCAGTTTGGCTGCCTTATATACTATTCAATTATAACTCTGAAGTGGAGCTTTAATGTATATTAGTGTAGATAATAGATAACTGGATCATATCCTATTGGTTGGAGATAACTAATCTAACCCTTGTATATGGTATAAGATAAGAGTAACTTGTATTATTGGATTGACAAAGTAGGGCTGTGAGTTGCTGACTGAGTGATGACTAAGTGCTATGCTTTGATGAGTCACTATCTTAAAATAAGGATTGCACATGGATTAAGGATATGATATCATAGATAAGTAATAAGAGATAAGAGTCTAGGTCATTAGCTGTGTTGATGGGTCTAGACTATGATGTTATGGATCTGGATGTGTCCATCATGTGATCTATAAAGACTTGAGTTGAAGAGAATGAAAAGAAGAGTAAGGGAAAAATAATAGAAAAATAGGAATAAAATAAGGGAGATATATAGCATTCATAACACTATCCCCTTTCTAAGGATTGACTTCTAGGTGATTGAAAGGAAGTATTGACTGTTCAGGAATAGATTTTCCACAATGGTAGAAAATATCAAAGAATTGTATTTTGAATATTTAAAATCTTCAAGGTATATTTGGTTATAATTTGTGGAACTTTGCTACTGTATCTGGTGCATTTTTAAGATTAGCAGCTTATTCCCATGTGTGTTTGTTGTCTTCATATCCTTTCAAATAGACAATGTATTTAAGGTGTTTATTCTTGAATCTTGAATCAACAATGAATTTGACTTTATATTGTTTTTCACAATCTTCTATGACCAGAACTGGTCCAGATTTGCATGTGGGTTGGCCAGTAAAGTGTTCTTTGTATGGTTTGATGCACAAGAGATTTACAACTGGTGAATCTTTATTAATGAGGGAAGATGAGGTGTGTAGGCATTAGTTTCTTTAGTATCAATGATGTCATATGATCCAATCCATTGTTCTATTAGTTTGCATGATATATGGGGTAATTTCAAAATTTTGGTTGAAAGCCAGACTTTGTCTTCAATAGCATATTGAGATGCTGTTGAGTGGTATTTGTTTGCTTGAACTTTCATTTGAGTTTGTACTATCACTAAATTTTATTTGACTTGTTCAACTGTGTTCTTTATTTTCTCAACAAAATTATCAGCAGCAGGTGCTTTTGACTGATGTTGTTCAAATCCAAATCAGGGTATATAGGAACATGTAACATTGAAGAATGCTTCTATGTAGAAGTTTGTCTTTTTAAGTTGTATGAGAATTGCACAATTGATAACTATTTAATTCATTCATGTTGTTTTTCTGATGTGAAGATATAAAGATATTGTTGAAGGTTGTGATTCATTCATTCAGTTTGTACATCTGTTTGTAGATGAAAAGCTGTGGAAATTTTTGGTGTGATTTCTAGCTTTTTGCACAAATCTTTTATAATATGTGATGTGAATTGAGGTCCATGATCTGAGATTATTGTTAAAGGCCATGAATTTTCCAAATGTGTATCAGATAGAGTCTTGCTATTTCAAGTGCAGTGATTGTTTTATTGCAAGGCACAAATTCTGTTTCTTTTGAAAATCTGTCAACTATAACCAAAATGGAGTTGTATCCATTATATTCTGGCAGATCTGCAATGAAATTGGCAAAGATGTCTTGCCAAGGTCCATTGGATATTGGAAGTGGTTGAAGTTTTCCTGGCATTGCAAGATTCAAGTCCTTGAATCATGTGCAATGGTTACAGCATGAAATAGTTTTTTACAAATATAGATAGGTGTGACCATGTGTATAATTGTTGGATTGGTTCTAGTGTTTTGTCATGTCCTAGATGTCCTGTGATTGGGGTATCATAATGTAATAAGAGGATTTCCATTTTGAAGTCATGATCATCTAATATAACAAGTTTGTTGTTGTTATAATATGGTTCTTCTATTTTTGTGACTTCTTCTAAGATGATTACATTATCTGTATTGATCTGAACTGTTTTGATCTTGGAATCAGGAATGATTTGGATTTCTTGATTGTCTTGGTCTATTTTGTTGGCATGGTCTTTTCTTCTGGATAAAGTATTTGCTTTTACCATTTGAATTCCTGCTTTATGGACTCATTTGAAGTTGAATCTTAATAGGGATTGGACCCATTGTGCTTGTCTTCAGTTTAAATTTTGATGTTGCATAAGCTATTAAAGATTTGTGTGATCATTCCAGATTTCAAATTCTTGATGTGCTTCTTTGAAATAATATCATCATTGTTCTAATGCTCTAATGACACTAAGCATTTCTTTATTTGCTACAGGGCAATTGTATTTTGTGGAGTTAAAGAAGTATGAGGAATATGTAACTGGGTGCCATTTGTCATTTACTTGAATAGAAAGCACTATGCCTGATGTAAAGTCTGAAGCATTTGTTTTTAGATGGAATTGTGTATCTATATCCAGGTATGTAAGGATTGGGGCTGTGGTGAACCTTTGTTTGAGTTCATTAAAGGCCAATTCTTGTGTTTGAGTCTATACAAATGATGTGTCTTTTCTGGTTAGATCTATGAGTGGTCTTGTGAGTTTGGAATATCCATTGATGAGTCTTCAGTAGAAATTAGCTAATCTGAGGAAGCTTCTAACAGCTTTAACAGAAGAAAATGTTGGCCATTTGAGGATAGCTTTCACTTTCATGTTGTCCATTTTAATTCCATTTTTATTTATGATCATTTCAAGGAATTTGATTTTTTTGGTTTGAAAGGTATACTTTTCAAGTTTGATGAAGAGATCATTCTCATCTAGGAGTTTGAGAACTTGAGGAACTACTTTGTTGTGTTCTTTAGTGTCACTGTTTTTCATAAATATCATGAGGTTGTTCATATAGATAACAACTATTGTGCCTATGTCTGCAAATATTTCATTTATCATGGTTTGGAAAGTTGCTAGGGAATTGCAGAGTCCAAAGAATATTATGAGTGGTTCATAGGATCCTTTGTGGCATATGAAAGTGACTTTCCATTCATTGCCTTTTTTAATGCATGTTATTTTGTCTCCAATATAGATCCATTTTTGTAAAGAGCTATGTATCTTTAAGCTTGTCAACAAGTTGGAAGATGAGAGGCAAGGGATAGTTGTTCTTGATGGTATGTTCATTAAAATAATAACAATCTTGCACCATTTTTTTTTTGTCTGTCTTTCTTTAGAACAAAGAATACTGGTGATATTTGTGGGGATTTGCTGGATCTGATATATCCTTTTTGCAATTGATCATCAATGAAGTCTGTGACTTCTTGTTGTTCATTAGGAGAAAGTGGGATGATTTGATCTTTCTTTGATTCAAAAGAATATTTGAGATCTATTACATGATCCTATGGTTTTCTAAAAGACATGCATTTTGATTCTTTCTTTGAGATGATATGGAGATACTTGTGATATTTTTTTGGAACAAGTTCTTCCACTGGAATCTCCTTTGGCTTGGAAGAGTCTTTTTTCTTAAGAGTGTATATGTATTGAATTGAATCTCATTCTTCTGATTCAGTTTGATATATGAATGAGGATTTATTGTTCAACATATTACAGTCTATTGGATATCTTGACAATTTGACTATTCTAGTTATCTAGTCAATCTCTAGATTGTGGTATTTAAACCATATATAATCAAGGATTAGTTGATGTTTTCCTAAATCAGTGACTTCAGCAGTGATATATTTATAATGTCCTTGATAGTCTGTCTATAAGGATCTTTGCTATGTGGGTAATATTTCCAGCAGAGTTTGAAGTTCCATCTACATTGTAGACTTTTATTGGTTTTGGGAGCTGGTTAAGGAATAGTTGGATTTTTTTGGCCTATGTTTGATCAATGAATGTGGTGTTGGCTCCACTATCTAGTAATGTGGATGTTTTAATGAATTGACTATAAAATCTAAAAGGGGAAATTTGGATAGGCATAATTATATCTTGTTTTGAAAGGGATCTGATCTTCAGATCTTTTGAGGATGATGTGCATGAGTTGATTCCTGTGGATCCAAATTTTTTGTCTGCTCTTTTTGTTAATGGTAGCTCTACTACTTCAACTACTTCAAAAGAGTGAATTTTTTCTATAATGAGTTGTGTGATACAATTACCTGGGTTTACCTTGCATGTTTCTGTTCCTTGATTCATTAGTAGAATCATGAGATTTCCTCAGTAATCAGAGTCTATGACTCCTACACTGGTGTGGATTTTAGATTTGACTACTAGTTCACTTCTAGGAGCAATTCTTCCATAGGCATTTATAGGTATTGCCACTTGGATATTAGTATTGATGATGGCTTGCTGTCCTGGTAAAATGTTTTTGGATTCATATGAATAAAGATCTAGTCCTATGGCATGTTCTGATCTACAGATTGGAATTTTAGCATTTTCTAATTTTTTTGAATTGGTAATTTTAAGGGTAAAAGGGTTGCATAGGTTGTTTGGGAGTAGCTTTATAGACTTGACAATTCTAAGGATTTAAGCCTGAGGAACTTTTTATTTTTCTTTGAAATCTTTTATATTAAAGAAAAATGCCTTTATTTCTTTATAGTTCATGCCTCTAACAGCATGAGGAAGGTCTTTGTCTTCTAATTTTGAAGATTCAGAGTCCAAGTCTAAATCTATGTCTAGGGCTTGGACTTTCCTAGATTTCTTGAATCTTTTGTCTTTACCTTTTGACTTGCCTTTCAATCTTAGTTCTTTTGTGAACTTTAATCTATTCATCAGATGGAATTTGGAAAAATGTGAGTGTCTTCCTATCTTGTGATATATGCAACATTCTTTTGAGCATTTGTTTGCCCAATGTCCTTCTTCTTTGCAATTGTAGCATTTTGCAATTTCTAGCACATTTACATTCATAGCATATTCATCATGTTTGGATTAATACAAAGAGAGTTTCTTTGAATGGAAAAAGAGGTACTTTTGTTCAGCTTATTTGTTGAATGATTTGAACCATTTCTTACACTATGAGTTTATGTTGTTTGATTCAAAACATCTCTTCTATGATGTCCTTCCTTGTATTGTTTTTCAACAACTATACTTTGAATTGATCTGGTATTCCAGATTGATGGAAGAGGGTTTGCCATTTTGATACAAATGCATTGGTTGAAAGGTGATCTTGTCTGAACTGACTGATCTCTTCAGTTGCCCAATCTTTTTGCAACTGGGGTCAGAAGGTTTCTCCAATCTTCCTTGTGAGGTGTTGCCAACTTGTAAGATTTAAAGTTTGATTTATAAGTTTAGTGATTTCTACTTCTACAAAGTGTAATCTTTTGAATCCTTTTAATCTTAATAGGATTGAATAGGCACATACTTTGATGTTTACTTTAATAGTAAATTGTCCTGATTCAAGGGCACTTGGAACTAAGATGGAAAATTGCTTGGAGTTGCAATCAATCCATGCTTTTATTTTGATCCACCATTCTTTAAATTTTGATGGGAATCCATCATAAATTCCAAGGTCTGAAAATACTTCTATTTTCAAAGATCTTGTGAATGATTGAGGCTCTTGAGTGTTAGGTGTTGTTCCTGCCTATTGATATAAACCAAGCAGTTGTTTGAAGCAGTTCTCAGCTTCACATTGTGCTGCAACAGCATTGGTTAACTATTGAGCTACAGTTCTAAGATCTGCTTCAAGTTAGATTTTTTTAGTATCAACTTGGTTAAGTTGTTGTTCTGCATTTTGCAATGCAATTAAAATGGCTACTCATTCTTGTTGAGTAATGCATGCTGCACTGGCAGCAGCTCCAGGTGAGGCTGGATTGGACATGTTGGATAGGGGTGAAAGATTTTATGAACTCAAGAAAATTAACAACTATGTGTCTAATGAACTACTATATCTATGTATATCTCTTGGTATGTATCATGGAATAAAACAAGACAACAGAGTCAGTGTGCAATGATGGCCAATCAGTCACTATTGCTCTAGGTGGGATTTGGAGAGGAGAGATCTCTATATCTTGAAGAGAGTAAGATTCTATGTCTTGAGTTTCTTGATGGAGATGTTGAATACAAGTGATAAGAGAAGTGATGAGGAGAATAATGATAAAAAGAAGAACAATGATTAGGATGATGTTCATCAATTACCAATTGTTGTTATTATTGTTGTTTCATAAATTATTGGCAATGTTGAGATTAACAGGTATTGGTGATTCAACAGGTTAGTTTTCATTTTTAAAGATAGTTGAAATGATTATTGCTGTAAAGCAAAGGAGAATTATAATGGTGAGAATAAGGATTGCTAGTATGCAATTCATTTGTCTTTGTATAAAGTTTCTTCTTTTGAAAAAGTGGAGGATTCTTCTATTGTAGGTCTCAGGGCAAGGTTGATTTCTACTTGTGCTGCATGAGCTCTAATCTGTTGGGCTCTTTCAGCATAGACTTCAAGAATTTCTCTTTGTTTTTCTCTTGATATGGGATGAAGATATTGAGGCAGTTGTTAAGGAGCTTGGAAATATTCTCTTAAGTTATCAACTGTATCTTGGTGAGTAAGCAAGATTCTATTCTGCTATGAGAAAGGGGCTTTAAGTTCAACTAGGATAGATCTAGTGTCTATCATAGTTATGATAGTAATGGTGAGGTAATTGGAGATGGTGGTGAGGGTGTAGAGTAGAGATACAAGGGCCAAAGTTAACACTAGGCTTGTAAGGGTGAATCCAAGTATAGTCAATAGAAGAACAAGGATGGAGATGTCTTTTTCTATTTGATACTTAGTAGAGGTGGTGTTGATGTGGTGGCAGATTACAATTTGGCTGTCTCTCTCTAAATTCAGTAGTGGCAAGCTATTGTAAGCCCAGTTGAATTTCTTTTTGAATAAGGTTGTTAACATTTGCATTGACCTATATTTTATATAGAAGTTTACAGATACCAGAACCAATGACTATAATATCTAATCCATGATGGAGGAAGTAAGGGATGGGTGCTCTAAGATGATAGTTTAATGATATACAGCTAGAGGGAAGGAATTGGGTATATATGGAAGGTGATCATGATATAGAGTGTGACGCTATTCTTATAAAATACCAATCTATTGGTTGGCTTAGAGGTATTGCTGATCTTTCAAAGATGGAATATGTTGGTGAGTGGCTAAACCAATTGGACTAGTCTAAGGTTTGTTTATCAATAAATGGTAGTGGTGAGCAAGCTAGTTGCTACTCATAGTCTTCAGACTTAATGTTGTTTGGATCAACATATAAGGGGATGGATAAAACAGCCAACTTACTACTTGGATCTTAGTTGACTCCAAGGACAATATTAGTTGTCTGCTAATAAGACAATAGGCAGGAATACTAAAGTAAGTGTTAACCTGAGTCAAGGTGTCCAGGGAATCTGTCAGTATATCTTTGGAAAGTAGAAATTACCCAGAAAAAAGTAGAAGGAACTTCAAGAAGAACAAGACTAGGAGGGATGCCTCTAGTTTGGCTGCCTTATATACTATTTAATTAGAACTCCAAAGCGGAGCTTGAATTACATGAGGGCAGGTAAATAGATAACTGGATCATATCCTATTGGTTAGAGATAACTAATCTAACTCTTACACATGGTGCATAATAAGAGCTCTTTATGCCATTGGCTTGATAAAGTGAGGCTATGTTGTTGACTGAGCTGCTGACTGAGCAAATGAGTCAGTGCTGTGCTTTGATGAGTCATTATCTTGAGATAAAGGCTGCACTTGGATTGAGGGTATGATATCATAGATAAGTGATAAGAGATAAGAGTCTAGATTATTGGCTGTATTGATAGATCTAGGCTATGATGTCAGTAATGATGTTATAGATCTGGGTGTTCATCATGTGACCTGTGAAAACTTGAGTTTGAAGAGAATAAAAAGGGGAGTAAGGAAAAATAGTGGAAAAATAGGAATAGAATAAAAGAAATATGTAGCATTCATAACATGATCCCCTTCTTAAAGATTGACTTCCAAGTGATTGAAAGGAAGTATTGACCTTTCAGGTATTGGTTTTCCACAATGATAGAAGATGTCAAAGAATTGTAAATTGGTCATACAAAGTTTTCAAGGTGCACTTGGTTGTGCTTTGTGGAATAGTACAACTGCCTCAGGTGCATTTTTGAGATTAGCAGCTAGTTTCCATATGCATTTGTCTTTTTCATAATCTTTCTAGTGGATGAGATACTCAAGGCATCTATTCTTGAATCTTGAATCCATGATGAATTTGACTTCATATTGTTTTTCATGATCTTCTGTAATCAGAATTGGTCTGGGTTTGAATGTGGATTGGCCTTAAAGGCATTCTTTGTATGGTTTGATACATGATACATTTACAACTGGATGAATTTTCATTGATGATGGGAGGTGGAGTTTATAGGTGTTGGTTTCTTTTGTATTGATGATATTGTATGGTCTAATCCATCATTCTGTTAATTTTTATAAAGCATGGGGTAGTTTTAAGTTTTCCATTGAAAGCCAGACTTTGTCACCAATAATATACTGTGGTGCTGTTGAATAATGTTTGTCTGCTTGAGCTTTCATGTGTGAATGTGCTTTTGATAAATTATCTTTGACCTGCTCAACTATTTCTTTGATTTTTTCAACAAAATCATTGGTGGCAGGAGTCTTTGACTAATGTTGTTCAAATACAAGTCAAGGTGTATAGGAATGTGTGACATCAAAAGGTGCCTTTTGTGTTGAGGTCTGCCTTTTCAAGTTATAGAAAAATTATGTGATTGGTAACTATTCAATCCATTTGTGTTGTTTTTCTGATGTGAAGATATAAAAATATTATTGAAGGTCATGATTCATTTGTTCAGTTTGTCCATTTGTTTGTGGATGAATGGCTGTGGACAGTTTTGGTGTGATTCCTAGCCTTTTGCACAAATCTTTCATGACATGTGATGCAAATTGTGGTCCATGATCTGAGATTATGGTTCAGGGTAGGCCATGGATTTTACAAATGTGATTAAGATAGAGTTTTGCTGTCTTAAGAGTTGTTATGGTTTTGTGGCATGGCACAAATTCTGTTTCCTTCAAAAATCTGTCAACTACAATCAAGATGGAATTATATCCATTAGATTTTGGCAAATCTGTGATAAAATCTGCTGAAATGTCTTGCCATGGTTCATTAGGGATTGGGAGTAGTTGAAGTTTTCCTGATATTGCAAGGTTTGAGTCCTTGAATCATGTACAACAATCACAGCTTGAGATGTAGTTTTTCACAAATAATAGTAGTTGTAACCATATATATAATCATTGTATTAGTTCTAGGATTTTGTCATAACCTGGATGTCCTATGATGGATATATTGTGGTGTAATCAGAGGATTTCCAGTTTTAGTTTGTAATCATCTGGTATAATAAGTTTGTGTTCATTATACTGTGATTCTCCTATTTTTGAGACTTTTTTTGGGATAAGTGTCATCTGATGTTATTTGAAGTGTTTTAATTATGAAATCAGGGATAAGTTGGATTTCTTGATTGTCTTGGTCTATTTCATTGGCATGGTCTTCTTGTCTGGATAAAGTATCTGCTTTTATCATTTGAGTACCAGCTTTATGGACCCATTTGAAGTTGAATCTTGATAGGTATTGGGCCCATCATGCTTGTCTTCAGTTTAGATTTTGACATTTCATAAACCATTGGAGGTTTGCATGATTGTTCCATATTTCAAATTCTTAGTGTGCTCTTTTGAGGTAGTATTGCCATTATTCCAGTGCTCTGATAATACTAAACATTTTTTTATTTGCTATAGGATAATTGCATTCTACAGGATTAAAGGAGTAGGAGAAAAATATAACTGGATGCCATTTATTGTTTACTTGGATAAATAGAACTGCATCTGATGCAAAGTCTGAAGCATTTGTTTCAAGATGAAATTGTGTGTCTATATTAGGGTATGTGAGAATTGGTGCCATGGTGAATCTTTGTTTGAATGCATTGAAGACTGATTCTTGTGATTGAGTCCAAATGAATAGTATGTCTTGCTTGATTAGATCTATGAGGGGTCTTGCAAGTTTGAAATATCTGTTGATGAATCTTTGATAGAAGTTTGCTAATCTGAGGAAGCTTCTAATGGCTTTAACAGAGTGAGGTGTTGGCCATTTGAGCATAGCTTTCACTTTCATGTTATCCATCTTGATTCCATTTTTGTTTACAATTATTCCAAGAAATTCAATCTCTTTTATTTGAAAGGTATACTTTTTGGATTTGACAAAGAGATTGTTTTTGTCTAGGAGCTTGAGAACTTGAAGAACCACTTTATTGTGTTCTTTTATGTCATTGGTCCTCATAAAAATCATGAGATCATTCATATAGATAACAACTGTTGTATTCAACTCCAAGGGCAATATCAATTATTTACTGATAAGATAATAGATAGAGATGCTGAAGTAAGCATTAACCTGAGTCAAGGTGTTCAGAAAATCTCTCACTATATCTCTGGACAGTGGGGATAATCCAGTAGAAAGTGAGAGGAACTCTAAGGAGGATAAGACTGGAGGAAACACCTTTAGTTTGGCTGCCTTATATACTATTCAATTAGAACTCCAAAGTGGAGCTTAAATTATATGAGGGCAGGTAAATATATAACTGGATCATGTCCTATTGGTCTGAGATAACTAATCTAACCCTTGCACATGATGCATGATAAGAGTATCTTATGTCATTGGCTTGATAAAGTGAAGCTATGTTGTTGACTGAGCTGCTAACTGAGCAAATGAGTCAATGCTGTGCTTTAATAAGTCATTATCTTGAAATAAGGGCTGCACTTGGATTGAGGGTATGATGTCATAGATAGATAATAAAAGATAAGAGTTTAGGTTGTTGGCTGTGTTAATACATGTAGGCTATGATGTCAGTGATGATGGTAATGATGTCATAGGTTTGAATGTTCATTATGTAACTTGTTATGTGATGTGGCTGCTTTAGTCATGTGACCTGTGGAGATTTGAGTTGAAGAGAATAAAGAGGAGAGTCAGGAAACAATAATGAGAAAATGAAAATAAAATAAAAAAGATATATAGCATTTGTAACAATGGGATTCTCTATGGCATGTGAATGTAGCTTTTCATTTGTTGCCTTCTTTGATGTAAATGTTGTTGTATCCCCAATGTAAATCCATTTTTGTAAATAGCTATGCACCTTTGAGCTTATTGACAAGCTGAGAGATGAGTAGTAAGGAGTAGTTGTTCTTGATGGTATGTTCATTGAGATATTAGTAATCTTGCACCATTCTTTTTCATCCATCTTTCTTTGGGACAAAGAAAACTAATATTACAAATACTATATATTTCTTTTATTTTCCATTTTTTCCACTATTTTATCTTTACACTTCTCTTCATTCTCTTCAAATCAAGTCTCCACAGGTCACATGACTTACACAGCCACATCACATGATAAGTCACATAATGAACACCCAGACCTATGACATCATCACTGACATCATAGTCTAGATCCATCAATACAGCCAACAATCTAGACTCTTATCTTTTATTACCTATCTATGACATCATACCCTCAATCCAGGTGCAGCCCTTATCTCAAGATAATGACTCATCAAAGCACAGCATTGATTCATTTGCTCAGTCAGCAGCTCAGTCAACAACATAGCCTCACATTATCAAGCCAATAATATAAGATGCTCATATCATGCACCATATGTAAGGTTAGGTTAGTTATCTCTGACCAATAGGATATGATTCAATTATCTATTTACCTGCCCTCATGTAATTCAAGCTCCGCTTCAGACTTCTAATTGAATAGTATATAAAGTAGCCAAACTGAAGGCATCTCCTCCAGTCTTGTCCTTCTTGGAGTTTCTTCCACTTCCTACTAGATTATCTCCACTATCCAGAGATATAGTAACAGATTCCCTGAACACCTTGACTCAGATTAATGCTTACTTCAGCATTCCTATCTATTTTCTTATCAATAAACAATTAATATTGCCCTTGGAGTTAACTAAGATCCAAGTAATAAGTTGGCCATTTTATTAAGACAAGATTTATCTGCCATCACCTCCATCCAACCCTATTTTTTATCCTCTACTTCACCTCCACTATACATCTCTCACTTATGGACTTATCCTTCATCAGAATCAAGTACCATTTCCTGTTGAAGATATTTTATCATTGACCTTTAATTACTTTAATTACCAAAGTTAGCCACAAGTTAGTATACTTGGTGCAGGTCATAAGATGAGACTGATACTTACTGGTATAAGTGTTCACCCTATTGCAAGTCATATTTGGCACCTTATATACCAGAAACATTGGACAAGCAGTCCTGAATGCAATTGTGAAGCAGAAAGACATTCTGCTCACCTGATATTGACTAGTTGTACACAGCTGTTAGAGAATAGCTGACATCAGCACAGGATAAACCAAGATTACTAGCCAAGTAAAGAACTCTGCCAGATAATGCAAGAATACAATAGAGTTAAGCCTTGCTCCTCACCCTCTCCATCTGTTGATTCAAACAATGTTAAACCCAAAGACTATGAGCAGCAACTAGCTCACTCAGTACCACCACAAGATCAAAACTGGCCAAACTGGTATAGCCATTCACCAGCATACTCCACTCCCCAAAGATTGCCCACCCCTTTAAGTGAACCATTAGATTGGCACCCTATGAGAATAGCTCCATGCCCCATATTACAATCATCCTTTATATATATCCAACTCTTATCCTCTAGCCATATGTCATCTAACTATTGCCTGCATGCCCCAATCCCCCACTCTCTCTACCATACATCAGACACCACCATCATTGGTTCTGGTATCCACAAACTTCTATGTGAGATATAGATCAACATAGATGTCAACTATATTATTAGAGAAGGAATTGAACTGGGCTTACAACAGCTCATAGTTGAAGAACACAGATATTGACAGTTAAATTGTAATCAGATACCAATCTGACACCACCTTTACTGAGTATCAAATAAAGAAAGACATTTCCATCCTCACCCTCCTATTGATTGTACTTGGATTTATCCTTACAACTCCAGTATTAACTTTGGCCCTTGTATCTCTATACTTTATTCTTATCTTCTCCTCAACATACCTCACTGTTACCATTATAACTATAATAGACACTAGATCTATTATAGTCAAACTTAGAGCTCTCTCTCCTTATGACAATAGACCACCACTTACTTGCCAAAGAGCAAGTGATAACTTGAGAGGATACTTTCAAGCATCTCAGTGTTTCCCTCCTCAAACTTGCTCCATTCCCAGGCAGAGATAGCAGGAAATATTTGAAGCTTATATTAAAAGAGTCCAATAGATCAGAGTTTAAGCCACACAAGTAGGAATCAACCTTGCTCCTAGACCTTCATCAGAAGAAACAATTTGCAAAGATGAATGAATTACATATTTGCACTTCTCACTCTCACTATCACAATACTCTTTTGCTTTACAGCAATTGTAATTTCAACAATCCTCAAAAATAGAAACTAACCTGTTTCTATTTGTTTCTTCTTCAAAGCTCCCAACCACACCTATAGATTCACAATAGAATCACTAGTACCTGTTGAACTAAACATTGCTGACAACTCATAAAACAACAACAATAACAACAATTGGTAATTGATAAACTCATTGCTTATCATAGCTATCCTCCTAATTACTATTATCCTTGTTTCATTATTGACCATCTATATCCAACATTTTATCAAGAAAATCAAGATCTTAAAGATTACTCTCTTCAAAACATAGAAGCCCCACCTCTACAAATCCCACTTAGAGCAGTAGTGACCAATTGGCCATCACTACATACTAACTCTGTGATGTTACTATATCTCATAGTATATATCAAGAGAGATATACAGACATAGTAGTCAATTAGACAATTAACTTCTTGAGTTAAACCTTTTTATCCTTTCAACATATCTAATCCAGCCTTACCTGGAACCACCACTTCATCAGTGCATATTACTCAACAAGAATGAATAGCTATTCTAAATGCTCTCCAAAATACTGAGCAACAACTCACTTAGATAAACACTGAAAGAGACTGCTTAGAAGCTGACCTTAGAACAGCAGCTCAACAACTCAATGATACTATGACTAAGCAACAAGAAGTAGAAAATCACTTGAAATAACTTCTTGGACTTCATCAATGGGCAAGCACAACACTCCATGAACAAGAGCCACCTCAATCATTCACAAGATCATCAAAAGTAGAAGTATTTTCAGACTTTGAAAACTATAATGGATCTCCATCAAAGTTTGAAGAATAGTGGACCAAAATTCAAGCATGGATTGATTGCAATCCAAAATAGTTCACCAACTCTACTCTGAGTATGATAGAACCAGGAATCTTCATCACAGAAGTAAATGTCAGAGCATGTGCCTATGCAATTCTGTCAAGATTAAAAGGATTCAAAGGTTTACACTTTGCAGAAGTTGAAATCACTAAACTCATAGATGGAACCACCAAACTTACAAGTTGGCAATGCATAACAAGAAAGATTGAAGAAATCTTCTGACCACAATTACAGAAAGACTGGGCAACTAGAGAAATTAGTGAATGCAAGTAGGAACACCTTTCCACAGATGCATTCATATCAAAATGGCAAATTCTCTTCCATCAGTCTCTCATATCTGAACAATTTGGAATTTAGTTACTTGAAAACAACATGAGAAAGGATATCATAGAAGAGATATTCCAAATCAAACAACAGAAGCATACCATTGATGAAATCATCCAAACAATTCAGCAAATTAGCTGAACAAAAGAAGAGCATTGCCTTTTTTCTCAATCAAAGAAAATTTTCTTCATATTAATCTAGACATGATGAACATGCTATGGATATAGATGTACTAGAGATTGCAAAATGCTACAATTGCAAAGAAGAAGGACATTGGGCAAACAAATGCTCAAAAGAATGTTGCATATGTCATAAAACAGTACAACACTCTCATCTTTGCAAGTTTCATCCAATGAACAGATCCAAGTTCATCAAAGAACTCAGATTAAAAGATAAGCCAAAAGATAAGAATACAAGATTCAAGAAATCAAGGAAATTTTGAGCCTTAAATACAGATTTAGAGTCCAACTCTGGACTAAAGGACTCTGAATCTTCATATCTAGAAGATGAAGACCTTTCTTATACTATTAGAGGCATAAATTATAAAGAAATGAAGGTATTCTTCTTTAATATGAAAGATTCCAAATACAAGGGAAAAGCTCCTCAGACTTAAACCTTCAGGATATTCAAGTCTATAAAATGAATCCCAAACAAAATATGCAAACCCTTTCACCTATGAAACTACCAATCCAAAAAATATCAAAAAATGCAAAAATCCCAACTCACAGATCAAAATATGCTGCATGATTAGATCTTTATTCCTCAGAATCCAAAGAAATCCCACCAGGACAACAATCTGTTATTGACACAGATATCCAAATGGCAATACCCTTAGATATCTATAGAAGAATTGCCTCTAGAAGTGGTTTAGCCATCAAATCCAGAATCCATACTGGTATAGGAGTCATAGACTCTGATTACCAAGGAAATCTTATGATTCTATTAATCAATCAAGGAACAGAAACATTTAAGATAAACCCAGGTGATCAAATTATATGACTTATTATAGAAAAAATCCATTCTCTCAAAGTAATTGAAGTAGCAGAGCTATCACTGATGAAAAGAGCAGATAACAAATTTGGATCTACAGGAATTAATTTATGCATATCATTCACAGAAGATCCCAAAATGAAATCCTTCTCAAAGCAAGATATCATTATATCTATTCAAATAGCCCCTCTCAGATTTCATCATCAATTCATCAAGGCACATGCCTTACTAGACAATGGAGCCAATATTATGTTCATTGACAGAACATGGGCTAAGAAAATTCAATTACCCCTCAAACAGCTTTCAAAACCAATAAAAGTCTACAACATAGATAGAATACCAAACTCTGCTGGAAACATAATCCACACAGCAGAAATCCTCATGGACTATCAAGGACACTGTGAACATGTTACCACTGAAGTCACTGACTTAGGGAAACACCAACTCATCCTTGGTTACACATGGCCTAAATGCTACAATCCAGAAATTGATTGAATAACTGGAGCAGTCAAACTATCAAGATGCCCAATAGACTGTATTGTATTTAAAGATAAGTCTACATTCATACATCAAATAGAATCATAAGAATGAGATTCAATTCAACATATTCAAACACTCAAGAAAAAAGATCCTCCTAAATCAAAGGAGATTCCAACAGAAGGTATGATACCACAAGAATACCATCAATATCTTCACATGTTTTCAAAGAAAGAATCAGAATGCATGTCCTTTAGAAAATTTTGGGATCATGTCATAGATCTGAAAGATTCTTTTAAACCAAAGAAAGGTTGAATCATTTTATTTTCTCCAGATGAACAATAGGAAGTAATTGACTTCATTGATGATCAACTATAAAAAGATTATATCAGACCAAGCAAGTCTCCACAAACATCACCAGTTTTCTTTGTTCCAAAAAAAGATGGACAAAAAAGAATGGTGCAAGATTATTGATATCTTAATGAACATACCATCAAGAACAACTACCCCTTACCACTCATCTCTCAGCTTGTCAATAAGCTTAAAGGCACAAAGCTGTTCACAAAAATGGATTTACATTGGGGATACAACAACATACACATTAAAGAAGGTGATGAATGGAAAGGCACTTTCACATGCCATAGAGAATCCTATGAACCCCTTGTAATATTCTTTGGACTCTACAACTCCCCAGCAACATTCCAAACCATAATAAATAATATATTCATAGAAATGGGCACAACAGTTGTCATTTACATGAATGATCTTATGATCTTTATAAAGACCAATGACATAAAGGAACATGACAAAGTAGTTCTTCAAGTTCTCAAACTCTTAGATGAAAACAATCTCTTTATCAAACCTCTAAAGTGTACTTTTCAAATTAAAGAATTTGAATTTCTTGGAATGATTGTAAACAAGAATGGAATTAAGATGGATAACATGAAAGTGAAAGCTATCCTTGAATGGCCCACACCTTACTCCATTAAAGCCATTAGAAGCTTCCTTAGACTAGTGAACTTCTACCAAAGATTTATCAATGGATACTTTAAACTTGCAAGATCTCTCATAGATCTAACCAAGAAAGACATTCCATTTATTTGGACACAATCATGAGAATTAGCCTTCAATGAACTCAAGAAAAAATTCACCATGGCACCAATTCTTACATATCTAGATATAGATGCATAATTTCATCTTGAAGCAGATGCTTCAGACTTTACATCAGGTGCAGTCCTATCTATTCAAGTAAACAATAGATGGTATCCAGTTGCATTCTACTCCTACTCCTTTAATCCTGCAGAATGCAATTATCCTATAGCAGATAAGGAAATGCTCAGTGTCATTAGAGCACTAGAACAATGGTGATATTATTTCAAAGGAGCACACTAAGAATTTGAAATATGAAATAATCATGCAAACTTTCAATGGTTCATGAAATATCAAAATCTAAACCAAAGACAAGCATAATGGGCCCAATACCTATCAAGATTCAATTTCAAATGGATCCATAAGGCAGAAACTCAAATGGTAAAAGCAAATGCTTTATCCAGACAAGAAGATCATGCCAATGGAATAGACCAAGATAATCAAGGAATCCAGCTTATTCCTGACTTCATGATCAAGACAATTCAAATAACAACAGATGATGCTTTTATCTTAAAAGAAGTCTCCAAAATAGAAACACCATGCTATGACAATCACAAGCTCATCATACCAGATGATTATGAACTAAAACTGGAAATTCTCCAATTACACCATGATACACTCATTGCAGGACATCCAGGTTATGACAAAACCCTAGAATTAATCCAATAATCATATACATGGCCACAATTACCAATATTTGTAAAAGATTATATCTCACACCATGATTGCTGCATATAATTCAAGGACTCAAACCTTGCAATATCAGGAAAACTTCAACCACTCCCAATTCCTGATGGATCATGGCAAGATATCTCAACAGATTTTTTCACAGATTTGCCAAAATCCAATGGATGATTCCATCTTGATCATAGTTAATAGATTTTCAAAAGAAATATAATTTGTACCATGCTACAAAACCATAACAGCTCTTGAGACAGAAAAACTCTATTTCAATTATATTTGGAAAATCCATGGCCTTCCCTAAACCATAATCTCAGATTGTGGACCACAATTTGCATCACATGTCATGAAAGATTTGTGCAAAAGGCTAGAAATCATACCAAAACTCTCCATAGCCTTTTATCCACAAACAAATGAACAAACCAAATGAATGAATCATGACCTTCAACAATATCTTTGCCTTTTCACATCAAAAAAACAATATGAATGAGTTGAATGGTTACCAATTGTACAATTCTTTTACAACTCAAAAAGGCAAATCTCTATACAAAAGGCACCTTTTGATGTTACATGTTCCTATACACCTTGACTTGGATTTGAACAACATCAGTCAAAGGCCCCTGCTACTAATGATTTTGTCAAAAAGATCAAAGAAATAGTCAAACAAGTCAAAGAAAATTTATCAAAAGCATATTCATGCATGAAAGCTCAAGCTGATATATATTGCTCAACAGCACCATAGTATACTATTGGCAACAAAGTCTGGCTTTCAATGGAAAACCTGAAGTCACCCTATGCTTTACAAAAATTAATAGAATAATGGATTGGACCATACCATATCATTGACACAAAGGGAACCAATGCCTATAAACTCTATCTCCCATTATTGGTGAAAATTCATCCAGTTGTAAATATGTTGCACATAAAACCATACAAAGAATGCCTTACAGGCCAATTCACATTCAAACTTGGACCAATTCTGGTCACATAAGATCATGAAGAGCAATATGAAGTTGAATTCATTGTGAATTCAAGATTCAAGAATAGATGCCTTGAATATCTTGTCCACTGGAAAGGTTACAAAGAAGATGAATACACATGGAAACCAGCTGCCAATCTCAAAAATGCACCTGAAGTAGTTGTGCTATTCCACAAATCACAACCAAGTGCACCTCAAAAACTTTATATAACTGAAGTACAATTCTTCAACATCTTCTACCATTGTGGAAAACCAATATCTGAAAGGTCCATACTTCCTTTCAATCACCTGGAAGTCAATCTTTAAGAAGGGGATTGTGTTATGAATGCTATATATCTCTCTTATTTTCTATTTTTTCTGCTATTTTATTCTTATACTTCTTTTTATTCCCTTCAAATCAAGTCTCCACAGGTCACATGACTTACACAGCCACATCACATGACAAGTCACATGATGAACATCCAGACCCATGACATCATCACTGACATCATAGTCTAGATCCATCAGCACAGCCAATAACCTAGACTCTTATCTCTTATTACTTATCTATCATATCATACCCTCAACCCAGGCATAGCCCTTATCTCAGGATAATGACTCATCAAAGCACAGCATTGACTCATTTGCTCAGTCAGTAGCTCAGTCAGCAACATAGCCTTACTCTATCAAGCCAATGACATAAGGAGCTCTTATCATGCATCATGTGCAAAAATTAAATTAGTTATCTCTGACCAATAGGATATGATTCAATTATCTATTTACCTGCCCTCATGTAATTCAAGCTCTGCTTTGGAGTTCTAATTGAATAGTATATAAGGTGGCCAAACTAAAGGCATTCCCTCCAATTTTGTCCTCCTTGGAGTTCCTTCCACTCTCTACTGGATTATTCCCACTGTCTGGAGATATAGTGATGGATTCCCTAGACACCTTGACTTAGGTTAACACTTACTTCAGCATTTCTGCCTATTGTTTTATCAGCAAATGATTGATATTGCTCTTGGAATTAACTAAGATTCAAGTAGTAAGTTGGCCATTTCAACTGGTGATGTTTGTGGTGACTTACTTGATCCAATATATCCTTTTCATAGTTGATTGTTGATGAAGTCAGTTACTTCTTGTTGTTCATCTGAAAAGAGTGAAATAATTCAATCTTTCATTGATTTAAAGAAATCTTTAAGATCTATGGCATGATTCTAAGGTTTTCTAAGGGGCATGCATTCTGATTCTTTCTTTGAGAACACATGAAGATATTGATGGTATTCTTGTGGTACCATTTCTTCTATTGGAATTTTTTTTGGCTTAGGGGATTTTTCTTTTTTGAATATTTGGATATGTCAAATTGAATCTCATTCTTTCAATTATATTTGACATATGAACACAGATTTACCTTTTAGCACAGTGCAGTCTATAAAACATCTTGATAATTTAACTACTTCAGTTGTCCAATCAATTTCCAGATTGTAGCATTTAAGCCATGTGTAATCAAGAATGAGTTGGTGTTTCCCTAAGTCAGTGACTTCAGCAGTGACACATTCACAATTTTCTTGATAGTCTATGAGGATTTTTGCTGCATGGGTTATGTTTCCAGCAGAATTTGGTGTTCCATCTACATTATAGACTTTTATTGGTTTTGGAAGTTGCTTGAGAGGTAATTGAATTTTCTTAACCCATGTTTAGTCAATGAATGTGGTATTGGCTCCACTATTGCATGTGCCTTGACAAATTGATGATGAAATCTCAGGAGGGCTATTTGAATAGATATAATAATATCTTGCTGTGAAACAGATCTTATTTTGAGATCTTTCATGGATGAAGTGCATGAGTTAATTTCTGTGGGTCTGAATTTGTTATCTGCTCTTTTCATCAGTGATAGCTCTACTACTTTAATTACTTCAAGAGAGTGGATTTTTTCTATAATGAGTTGTGCAATTTAATCACTTGAATTTATCTTGAATATTTCTATTCCTTGATTGATTAACAGAACCATGAGATTTCCTCAGTAATCAGAGTCTATAACCTCTGCACTAGTATAAATTCTGGATTTGATGGCTAACCACTTCTAGAGTTGATTCTTCCATAGACATCTAAGAGTATTGCCACTTGAATATCTGTGTCAATAACAGATTGTTGTCTTGGTGGAATTTATTTAAGTTCTGAGGAGTAGAGATCTAGTTCTACAGCATATTCTAATCTGTGAGTTGGCATTTTTGCATTTTCTGATGTTTTTCAAATTGGTAATTTTGTAGATGGAGGGGTTCTCATGTCTTGTTTGGGATTTATTTTATAGACTTGAATATTCCAAGAGTTTAAGTCTGAGGGGCTTTTTCCTTGTGTTCAGAATCTTTCATATTGAAAAAGAATGCCTTTATTGCCTCATAATTCATGCCTCTAATGGCATAAGGAAAGTCTTTATCTTCTGACTGTGAAGATTCAGAGTCTTCTATTTCAGAGTTGGAGTTTGAATCCATGTCTAAAGCTCAAACTTTCCTGGATTTCTTGAATCTTGCATTTTTGCCTTTCAACTTATCTTTTGACCTAAATTCTTTAGCAAATTTGGATCTGTTCATTGAATGAAATTTGCAAAGGTGAGAGTGTTGTTCTGTTTTATGACATATGCAATATTCTTTTGAGCATTTGTCTGCCCAATGTCCTTCTTCTTTGCAATTGTAGCATTTTGCAATTTCTAGTGCATCTACATCCATAGCATGTTTATTGTGTCTGGATTGATATGAAGAAAATTTGTTTGATTGAGAAAAAAGGCAATACTCTTCTTTTGTTCAGCTAATTTGCTGAATCATTTAGATGGTTTCATCAATGGTGTATTTCTGTTGTTTGGTTTGGAACATCTCTTCTATGATATTCTTTCTCATATTATTTTCAAGTAACCAAATTCCAAATTATTCAGATATGTGGGATTGATGAAAGAGGATTTGCCATTTTGATATGAATGCATCTATTGGTATATGATCCTGCTTGTATTGGCTGATTTTTTTGGTTGCCCAGTCTTTTTGTAATTGGAGTCAGAAGATTTCTTCAATCTTTCTTATTATGTGTTGCCAACTTGTAGGTTCAGTGGTTCCATCTATAAGCTTGGCAATTTTGACTTCTGCAAAGTGTAAACCTTTGAATCCTTTTAATCTTAATAGGATTGCATAGGCACATGCTTTGACATTTACTTCTGTGATAAAGGCTCCTGGTTCTGTCATATTTGGGATTGAGTTGGTGAATTGTTTTGGATTACAATTGATCCATGCTTGAATTTTGGTCTACCATTCTTCAAACTTTGATAGAGATCCATCATAATTTCCAAGGTCTGAAAATGCTTCTACTTTCAATAATTTTGTGAATGGTTGAGGTAGTTTTTGACCATGGGATGTTATACTTGCCCATTGGTGGAGTCTAAGAAATTGTTTGGAGTGATTTTCTACTTCTTGTTGCTTAGTCACAGCATTGTTGAGTTGTTGAGCTGCTGTTCTAAGATCAGCTTCTAAGTGGGTTCTTTTGGTATTTATCTAAGTGAGTTGTTGTTTGGTATTTTGGAGAGCATTTAAAACAGCTATTCATTTTTGTTGGATAATGTGCACTAATAGGGTGGCAGTTCCAGATGAGGCTGGATTAGACATACTGAGGGTTTTAGATGTGATTCAGTGAGTTATTGCATTTATATCTCTCTCTCAGTGTATACTATAGGATATAGTGATGTCTCAGAGTTAGTATATAGTGATGGCCAGTTGGTCACTACTACTCTAGGTGGAATTTGAAGAGGTGGGGTTTCTATATCTTAAAGAGGATAGTCTTCTAGATCTTGATTTTCTTGATGAAAATATTGGCTATAGGTGGTGAGCAACAAAATAAGAATAGTAGTAATGAGGAGGATGGCTATGATGAGCAATGATTTTATCAATTATCAATTGTTGTTATTGTTGTTGTTCCATGAGTTGTCAACAATGTTGAGTTCAACAGGTACTGGCAATTTATTGTGAATCTATAGATATAATTTGGAGCTTTGAAAGGAAAGTGGATGGAGACAGGTTGGTTTCTGTTCTTGAGGATTGTTGAGATAATAATCACTGTAAAGCAAAAGAGTATTGTAATGGTGAGAATAAGAAGTGTGAATATGTAATTCATTCATCTTTACAGAGTGTTTCTTTTTCTAAAGAGTTTTTTTCTATGACCTGGCAGAGTTTTTCACTCAGCTGGTAGTCTTGGTTTATCCTATGCTGATGTCAGCTATTTCCTAATGGCTGTATGCAACTGGTCAATATCAGGTGAGTGAAACATCTTTCTGCTTTACAATTACAACCAGGACTTCCTGTCCAATGTTCCTGGTGTATGAGGTGTCAAATATAATTTGCAAGAGGGTGGAAACTTATACCAATAAGCATTAATCTTGTCTTATGACCTGCACCAAATATACTAACTGGTGGTTGACTTTGATAATTAGAAATAGAGTAGGTATTGATGATGAAGTGTTGTCACCAGGGTTGTAGAGATGAGGTAAGGTCTTGTCTTAATAGAAATTAAGACTAAGAGGGATAGAGGTAAGGTGGAGTAGAAAGAAGTCTTGTTCTAATAAAATAGCTAACTTACTACTTGAATCTTAGTTGACTCCAAGGGCAATACCAGTTGTCTGCTGATAAGACAATAGGTAGGAACACTAAAGTAAGTATTAACCTAAGTCAAGGTGTCCAAGGAATCCATAACTATACCTTTGGACAGTGGGAATTATCCAGTAAGAAGTGGAAGGAACTTCAAGGAGGACAAGACTTGGAGAAATACCTCTAGTTTGGCTGCTTTATATACTATTCCATTAAAACTCCAAAGCAGAGCTTGAATTACATGAGGGCAGGTAAATAGATAACTGGATCATATCCTATTGGTCAGAGATAACTAATCTAACTTTTGCACATGGTGCATAATAAAAGCTCCTTATGTTATTGGCTTGACAAAGTGAGGCTATGTTGTTGACTGAGCTGCTGACTGAGTGAATGAGTCAGTGCTATGCTTTAATGAGTCATTATCCTGAGATAAGGGCTGTGCCTGGATTGAGGATATGATATAATAGATAAGTAATAAGAGATAAGAGTCTAGATTATTGGCTATGTTGATAAATCTAGACTATGATGTCAGTAATGATGTCATAGATCTGGGTGTTCATTATGTAACCTATGGAGACTTGAGTTTGAAGGGAATAAAGAGAAAAATAAGGAAAAATAGTGGGAAAATAGAAATAAAATAAGAAAGATATGTAGTGTTTATAACAATGGGTGAGAAGCAAGGCTCAACTCTCTGATAAGTTTCTATAACTTAATAGAGTTCTTCACTTGGCTTATAGTCTTGATTAATCCTATGCTGATGTCAGCTATTTCCTAATGGCTATATGTAACTAGTCAATACTAAGTAAGAGGAACATCTTTCTCTTTCACAATTGCAACTGGAACTTTCTATCCAATGTTTCTGGCATATGAGGTGCCAAAGATGACTTGCAAGAGAGTAGACACTAATATCAGTGAATAAAATAACCAACTTACTATTTGGATCTTACTAGACTTCAAAAGCAATATTAGTTGGTGCTGATAAAATAATAGGCTGGTGATATTGAAGTAAGTGTTAACTTGAGTCCAGGAAATCTGCCACTATACCTCTGGACAGTGGGGATTATCTAATATGAAGTGGAAGAAACTCCAAGAAGAACAAGACTTGAAGAAACACCTTCAATTTGGCCATCTTATATACTATTCAATTAGAACTCCAAAGCAGAGCTTAAAAGTACATTAGAATAGATAATAGATAACTGGATCATATTTTATTGGTCAGAGATAACTAACCTAACTCTTGCACATAGTGCAAGATAAGAGTGACTTGTGCCATTAGCTTGACAAAGCAAGGTTGTGGATTGCTGACTGAGCAATGAGTAGTGCTGTGCTTTGATGAGTCACTATCTTGAGATAAGGGCTATACTGGGGTTGAGGGTATAATATTATAGATAAGCAATAAGAGATAAAAGTCTAGATTATTGGCTATGTTGATAGATCTAGGCTATAATGTTATTGATGATGTCATGGCTCTAGATGTGCCCATCATGTGATATGGCTGTGTAGGTCACATGACCTGTGAAGACTTGAGTTGAAAGGAATGAGGAGGAGAGTAGTGGAAAAATAATGAAAAAATAGAAATAAAATAAGGGAGATATATAGCATTCATAACACTATACTCTTCTTAAGGATCAATTTCCAGGTGATTGAAAGGAAGTATTGACAATTCAGGGATTGGTTTTCCACAATGGTAGAAGATATTGAAGAATTATGTTTCTGACATTTGAAGTTTTCAAGATGCACTTGGTTGTAATTGATGGAATTTTGCCACTGTGTCTGGTGCATCTTTAAGATTAGCAGCTGGTTTCCATGTACACTCATTGTCTTCATATCCTTTCCAATAGACAAGATATTCAAGGTGTTTATTCTTAAACCTTGAATCAATGATGAATTTGACTTTATATTGTTCTTCATGATCTTCTGTAACCAATACTGGTCCAGATTTGAATGTGGATTGACCTGTAAGGCATTCTTTGTATGGTTTGATACATGATACATTTACAACTGGATGAATCTTCATTGATGATGGAAGGCAAAGCTTATAGGCATTGGTTTCTTTTGTGTTAATGATATCATATGGTCCAATCCATTGTTCCATTAATTTGCATGATGCATGAGGTAGCTTTATGTCTTCTATTGAAAGCCAGACTTTATCACCAATAGCATATTGTGGTGTTGTTGAGTGATGTTTGTCTGCTTAAGCTTTTATATGTGTTTGTGCTGTCATCAAATTTTGTTTGACTTGTTTGACTGTATCTTTGATTTTGTGAACAAAGTCATCAGCAGTAGGTGCTTTTGACTGATGTTGTTCAAATTCAAGTTGAGGAGTATAGGAATGTATGACATCAAAAGATACCTTTTGTGTAAAAGTTTGTCTTTTTGAGTTGTATGAGAATTACACAATTGGTAATCATTCAACCTATTCATGTTGTTTTTCTGATGTGAAGATATGAAGATATTGTGAAAGGTCATGATTCATTCATTCTATTTGTCCATCTATTTGTGGATGAAAGGCTATAGAGAGTTTTGGCATAATTTCTAGCTTTTTGTACAAATATTTTATGACATGTGATGTGAATTGTGGTCCATGATTCAAGATTATTGTTTGGGGAAGGCCATGGATTTTCCAGATATGTGTCAGATAGAGTTTTGCTATTTCAAGAGCCATGATTGATTTGTTGCATGGCATGAATTCTGTTTCTTTAGAAAATCTGTTAATTACAACCAAGATAGAGTTGAATCTATTGGATTCTGGAAAATCTGTGATGAAATCAGCAGATATGTCTTGCCATGGTCCATCAGATATTGGGAGTGGTTGAATTTTTCCTGGTGTTGTAAGATTTGAATCCTTGAAATATACACATTGGTCATAGCATGAAATGTAATCTTTCACAAATATAGGAAGTTGAGGCCATGTGTATGATCATTGGATCAATTCTAGTGTCTTGTCATATCCTAGATGCTCTGCAATAGGTATATCATGGTGTAATCAGAGGATTTCCATTTTGAGGTCATAGTCATCTGATATGATGAGTCTATGATCATTATAGCATGGTTCTTCTATTTTTGTGACTTCTTTTAAGATAAGTGAGTCATCTGTATTGATTTAAACTGTTTTGATCATGGAATCAGAGATGATCTGGATTCCTTGATTGTTTTGATCTATTCCATCAGCATGATCTTCTTTTCTGGATAAAGTGTCTGCTTTTACCATTTGAGTGCCTGCTTTATGAATCCATTTGAAATTGAATCTTGATAGATATTGGGCCAATTATGCTTGTCTTTGGTTTAGATTTTAACATTGCATAAACCATTGAAGGTTTGCATAATTATTCCAAATTTCAAATTCTTGATGTATTCCTTCAAGATAATGTCACCATTGTTCTAATGTTTTAATAACACTGAGCATTTTCTTGTCTGCTACAGGGTAATTGTTTCAAGTTCCTCAACATCTCCCTCCTCAAACTCTAGGCAAAGACAACAAGAAATATTTGAAGCATATGCTAAAAGAGCCCAACAAATTAGAGCTTGAGCAGCACAAGTAGGAATCAACTTCATTCCAAGATCTTCCTTAACAGAAGACTATTCTCTTCAAGACATAGAAACTCCACCTCTTCAAATTCCACCTAGAGTAGTAATAACCAACTGGCTATCTCTATACACCAACTCTGAAACATCATTATATTCCATGGTATATACTGAAAGATATATACAGACACTGTAAATCTTTGAATTTTACTCCTCCAACATGTCTAATCCAGCCTCATCCAAAACTGCCACTCCATGAGTGCATATTACCCAACAAGAATGGATAGCCATTCTAAATGCTCTTCAAAATACAAAACAACAATTTACTCAGGTAAACATCAAAAGAACTTACTTAGCTGATCTTAGAACAGCAGCTCAACAACTCAATGATGCTGTAACTAAGCAACAAGAAGTAGAAAATTGCTTGAAACAACTTCTTGGACTCCACCAATGGGCAAATACAATGCTTTATGGTCAAGAATCACCTCAATCATTTGTAGGATTATCAAAAGTAGAAGTATTTTCAGATCCTAGAAACTATAATGGATCTCCATCAAAGTTTGAAGAATGGTAGACCAAAATCCAAGCATGGATCAATTGCAATCCAAAACATATTCCTTCACCAATCTCTCATATCTGAACAATTTGGAATCTGGTTACTCAAAAACAATACAAGAAAGGACATCATAGAAGAAATGTTTCAAACTAAACAATGGAAACATACTGTTGATGAAATCATCCAAACAATTCAACAAATTAGCCAAACAAAAGAAGAGTACCACCTCTTCTCTCAACCAAAGAAGTTTTCTTCATATCAATTCAAATGTGATAGATATGCTATGAATGTAAATGCATTAGAAATCACAAAATGCTACAATTGCAAAAAAGGCCATTGGGCAGACAAATGCTCAAAATAATATTGCATATGCCATAAAAAAGGATGACTCTCTCATCTTTGTAAATTCCACCCAATGAACAGATCCAAGTTTGCTAAAGAACTTAGATCAAAAGGTAAATCAAAAGATAAGAACACAAGATTCAAGAAATCCAGGAAAGTTTGAGCCTTAGACATGGATTTAGATTCCAACTCTGAATCAGAAAATTCTGAATCTTCACAATTAGAAGATGAAGACCTTCCCTGTGCTGTTAGAGGCATGAACTATAAAGAAATGAAGGCATTCTTCTTTAATATGAAAGATTCTGAACACAAGAGAAAAGCCCCTCAGGCTTAAATCCTCAGGATGTTCAAGTCTGTAAAACAAGTCCCAAACAAGATATGCAAAACCTTCCATCTATGAAACTACCAATCTGAAAAACATCAAAAAATACAAAAATCCCAACCTGCAGATTAGAACATGCTGCAGGACTGGATCTCTACTCCTTAGAATTTAAAGAAATATCACCAGGACAACAATCTGTCATTAACACAGATATCCAAGTAGCAATACCCTTAGATGCTTATGGAATAATCACCCCTAGAAGCAGTTTAGCTATCAAATCTAGAATCCATACCAATGCAGGAGTTATAGACTCTAATTACCAAGGAAACCTCATGATTCTATTAATCAATCAAGAAACAGAAATATTCAAGATAAACTCAGGTGATTGGATCATACAACTCATTATAGAAAAGATCCACTCTCTTGAAGTAATCAAAGTAGCAGAGCTATCACTAATGAAAAGAGCAGATAACAAATTTGGATCCACAGAAATTAATCTATGTACTTCATCCATAGAAGATCTCAAGATAAGATCCTTCTCAAAGCAAGATATCATCATGCCTATCCAACTAGCCCCCCTTAGATTTTATCATCAATTTGTCAAGGCAGATACCTTACTAGACAATGGAGCCAATATCACATTCATTGATCAAACATAGGCTAAGAAAATTCAGTTATCCCTCAAGCAGCTTCCAAAACCAATAAAAGTCTATAATGTAGATGGAACATCAAATTCTGCTGAAAACATAATCCATGCAGCAGAAATTCTCATAGACTATTAAGAATACTATAAACATGTTACCACTAAAGTTACTGACTTAGGAAAACACCAACTCATCCTTGGTTACACATGGCTCAAATATCACAATCCAGAAATTGATTAGACAACTGGAACAGTCAAATTATCAAGATGTCCCATAGACTATACCATGTTGAAAGAAAAATCCACATTTGTACATCAAATAGAATTAGAAGAATAAGATTCAATTCAACATATTCAGACACATAAAGAATCATCTAAATCAAAGGAAATTCCAATAGAAGAAATGGTACCATCAATATCTTTATGTGTTCTCAAAGAAAGAATTGGAATGCATGCCCCTTAGAAAACCTTGGAATCATGCCATAGATCTCAAAAATTCTTTTGAATCAAAGAAAGATCAAATTATTCCACTTTCTCTTGATGAACAACAAGAAGTAACCAACTTCATTAATGACCAATTACAAAAAGGATATATCAGACCAAGCAAATCACTATAAATATCACCAGTTTTCTTTGTCCCAAAAAAGACAGATGAAAAAGAATGGTGCAAGATTATTGATATCTTAATGAACACACCATCAAAAACAACTACCCCTGACTGCTTATCTCCCAACTTGTTGATAAGCTTAAAGGCACAAAGCTATTTACAAAAATGGATTTATATTAGGGATACAACAACATATACATTAAAGAAGGCAATGAATGGAAAGCTGCTTTTATATGCCACAGAGGATCTTATGAACCCCTTGTAATGTTCTGTGGACTCTACAACTCCCCAGCAATATTTCAAATCATGATGAATGATATATTTACAGAAATGGATGCAACAGTTGTCATCTATATGAATGATCTCATGATCTTTATGAAGACCAACAATATGAAGGAACACAACAAAATAGTTCTTCAAGTCCTCAAACTCCTAGATGAAAATGATCTCTTTATAAAATCCAAAAAGTATATTTTCTAAATCAAAGAAATCAAATTTCCTGGAATGATTGTAAATCAAAATGGAATCAAAATGGATAATACAAAAGTGAAAGCTATTCTTGAATGGCCAACACCTCACTCTGTTAAAGCCATTAGAAGCTTTCTTCAATTAGCAAACTTCTACCAAAGATTCATCAATGGATATTTCAAACTTGCAAGACCCCTCATAGATCTAACCAAGAAAGATACACCATTTATTTGGACTCAATCACAAGAATCAACCTTCAATAAACTTAAACAAAAATTCACCACAGCACCAATTTTCACATATTCAGATATAGAGACAATTTTGTCTTAAAACAGATGCTTTAGACTTTGCATTAGATATAGTCCTATCTATCCAAGTAAACAATAAATGGCACCCAGTCACATTCTCCTTCTACTCTTTTAACCCTGTAGAACACAATTATCTTGTAGCAAATAAAGAAATACTCAGCATTATCAGAGCATTGGAACAATGGCAACACTATCTCAAAGGAGCACACCAAGAATTTGAAATATGAAATGATCATGTGAACCTTCAATTGTTCATGAAATGTCAAAATCTAAACTGATGACAAGCACAATGGGCCCAATATCTATCAAGATTTGATTTCAAATGGATCCATAAAGCAGGCACTCAAATGGTAAAAGCAAATGCTTTATCTAGAAGAGAAGACCATGCCAATGGAATAGACCAAGACAATCAAGGAATCCAACTTATCCCTGATTTCATGATCAAGATAGTTCAAATAACAACAGATGACACTTTTATTTTAAAAGAAGTCTCTAAAATAGAAAAAACCACAGGATAATGAACACAAACTTGTTATATCAGATAATTACAAACTAAAACTGGAAATCCTTCAATTACACCACAATACACCCATTACAGGACACCCAGGTTATGACAAAATACTAGAACTAATCCAACAATCATACATATGGCCACAACTACCAACATTTGTGAAAGATTATATCTTATGCTGTGATCACTGTGCATGATTCAAGGACTTAAATCTTGCAACCCCAGGAAAACTTCAACTACTCCTGATTCCTGATAGACCATGGCAAGACATCTCAGCAGACTTTATCACAGATTTGCCAAAATTCAATGGATACAATTTCATCTTGGTTGTAGTTAATAGATCTTCAAAGGAAACTGAATTCATGCCCTACCACAAGACCATGACAGCTCTTGAGACAGCAAAAATCTATCTCACTTACATTTAGAAAATTCATGGCCTACTCCAAATCATAATCTCAGATTGTGGACCACAATTTATATCACATGTCATGAAAGATTTATGCAAAAGGCTAGAAATCACACTGAAATTTTTCACAGCCTTCCATCCACAAACAGATGGACAAACCAAACAAATGAATCATAACCTTCAACAATATCTTTGTATCTTCACATCAGAAAAACAACATGAATGGGTCAAATGGTTATCACTTGTACAATTCTTCTACAACTCAAAAAGGCAAACCTCAATACAAAAGGCACCTTTTGATGTCATACATTCCTACATACCTTGACTTGGATTTGAACAACATCAGTTAAAGGCTTCTGCCACTGAAAATTTGTCAAAAAAAATCAAAGAAACAGTCAAACAAGTAAAGGATAATTTATCAAAAACACAGTCACACATGAAAGCTCAAGCAGACAAACATTGCTCAACAACACCATAGTATACTATTGGTGATAAAGCCTGGCTTTCAATGGAAAATATAAAACTATCCTGTGCTTCACTAAAATTAATGGAATATTGAATTGGACCATATAACATCATTGATACAAAAGAAACCAATGCCTATAAACTCCAACTTCCCTCATCAATGAAGATTCATCCAGTTGTAAATGTATCACACATCAAACCATACAAAGAACACCTCACAGGCCAATCTATATTTAAATCTGGACCAATTGTGATTATAGAAGATTGTGAAGAACAGTATGAAGTTGAACTCATTATAGAATCAAGATTTAGAAACAAACATCTTGAATATCTTGTCCATTGGAAAGGTTATGAAGAAGATGAACACACATGGAAATCAGCTGCTCATCTCAAAGATACACCTGAAGTGGTTGCACTATTCCACAAATCACAACCAAGTGCACCTCAAAAACTTCATATGGCCAAAGCACAATTTTTCAACATCTTCTACCATTGTGGAAAACCAATCCCTGAAAAGTTGATATTTTCTTTCAATCACCTGGAAGTCAATCTTTAAGAAGGGGATCATGTTATGAATGCTATATATCTCCTGTATTTTACTCCATTTTTCCATTATTTTTCCTAAGCTCCACTTCAGAGTTCTAATTGAATAGTATATAAGGTGGCCAAACTAAAGATGTCCTCTCTAGTTTTGTCCTCCTTGGAGTTCCTCCCACTTTCTACTGGGTTATTCCCACTGCCCAGAGATATAGTGATGGATTCCCTGGACACCTTGACTCAGGTTAATGCTTACTTCAGCATTCCTGCCTATTGTCTTATCAGCAAATGATTGATATTGCCTTGAAATTAACTAAGATCCAAGTAATAAGTTGGCCATTTCAATATTCTTTTGAGCATTTGTCTGCCCAATGTTCTTTTTCTTTGCAATTGTAACATTTTGCAATTTCTAATGCATCTACATCCATAGTATATTTGTCATATCTAAATTGATATGAAGAAAATTTCTTTGGATGGAAGGAGAGGCAGTACTCTTCTTTTGTACAACTGATTTGTTGAATGGTCTGGATTGTTTCTTCTACTAAGTGTTTTCATTGTTTGGTTCAGAATATCTATTTTATGATGTCCTTTCTTGTATTGTTTTCTAACAACCAAACTCCAAATTAATCTGGAATATCAGATTGATGGAAGAGAGTTTGCCATTTTGATACAAATGCATTGGTTGAAAGACAATCTTGCCTGAATTGGCTAATCTCTATAATTGCCCAATCTTTTTGCAACTGAGGTCAAAAGATTTCTTTAATCTTTCTTGTAGACATTGCCAACTTGTGAGGTGAGAGGTTTGATCTATAAGTTTAGCAATTTCTACTTTAGCAAAGTGTGAGCCTTTGAATTCTTTGAATCTTGACAGGATTGTATAGGCACATGCTTTAATGTTTACTTCAGTGATAAAGGTTTCTGGTTTGGCCATACTTGGGATTGAGTTTGTAAATTGTTTTGGATTGCAATCAATTCATGCTTAGATTTTGGTCCACCATTCTTCAAACTTTGATGGAGATCCATTGTAAGTTCTAGAGTCTGAGAATACTTCTATCTTCAAAGATCCTATAAATAATTAAGGAGGTTCCTATCTGAGCAGTGGTTTCTACCTATTGATATAGGCCAAGAAGTTGTTTGGAGCAGTTCTTAGCTTCTTGTTGTGCAGCAATGGCAATGGTGAGTTGTTGAGCTGCAGTTCTGAGATCCACTTCTAGTTGGATTCTATTGGCATTTACTTGAATGAGTTGCTGTTCTGTATTTTGTAATATATTAAGAACAGCTATCCATTCTTGTTGGATAATGCATGCTATTGGAGCAGCAGCAGCAGATAAGGCTGTTACAAATGCTATATATCTCCTTTATTTTATTCCTATTTTCCCACTATTTTTCCTTACTTTTCTCTTCATTTCCTCCAACTCAAGTCTCCACAGGTCACATGACTTACACAGCCACATCATATGACAAGTCACATAATGAACATCCAGACCCATGATGTCACCACTGACATCATAGCCTAGATCCATCAATATAGCCAATAACCTAGATTCTTATTTCTTATCATTTATTTATGATATCATATCCTCAATCCAAGATGCAACCCTTATCTCAAGATAATGACTCATTGAAGCACAGCACTGACTCATTGCTCAGTCAGCAGCTCAGTCAGCAACATAGCCTCACTTTATTAAGTCAATAGTATAAGGAGCTCTTATTATATACCATATGCAAGAGTTAGATTAGTTATCTCTGACCAATAGAGTATGATCCAGCTATCTATTTACCTGCCCTCATGTAATTTAAGCTCCGCTTCGGAGTTCTAATTGAATAGTATATAAGGCAGCCAAACTAGAGGTATCCTTCCTAGTCTTGTTTTTTTGAAGTTCCTTCCACTCTCTATTGGATTATCTCCACTATCCAGAGGTATAGTGATGGATTCCCTGGACACCTTGACTCAGGTTAATGCTTACTTTAGCATTCCTGTCTATTGTCTTATCAGCAAACAACTGATATTGCCTTTGGAGTCAACTAAGATCCAAGTAGTAAATTGGCTGTTTTAAAGGCTGGGTTAGATATGTTGGATAAGAAAGGGTTTTATTAACTCAAAGAGTAAATTGTCTATTGAACTACTATATCTATATATCTATATCTCAATGTATCCTGTGGAATATAATAAAGTTATAGAGTCAATATGCAATAATGGCCAATCAGTCACTATTGCTTTAGATGGGATTTGAAGAGAAGGAATCTCTATATCTTGAAGAGAGTAAGATTTGATTTCTTGAGTTTCTTGATGAAAGTGTTGAATATAAGTGATGAAAGAAGTGATAAGAAGAATAACAATAAAAAAAAGAACAATAATTAAAATGATATTTATTGATCACCAATTGTTGTTATCATTGTTGTTCCAAGAATTGTTGGCAATATTGAGATCAACAGGTACCAGCAATTCAATGATAAATCTATATATGTGGTTAGGGGCTTTAAAAGAGAAGTGAATAGAAATGAATTGGCTTCTATTTTTGAATATTGTTGATACAATTATTGCTGTGAAGCAAAGGAGGATTGCAACAGCAAGAATAAGGAATGCAAGTGTACAATTCATTTGTATTCATAGAGGGTTTTTTCTTCTGAAGATGTTGAAGAGTCTTCTTTAGTAGATCTCAGGGCAAGATTAATTCCTACTTGTGCTATATAAGCTCTAATTTGTTGGGCTCTTTCAGTGTAAGCTTCAAGAATTTCTCTTTGTCTTTTCCTTGATATAGGATAATGATGTTGAGGTAGTTATTGAGGGACTTGAAAGTATTCTCTCAAATTCTCAACTATACTTTGGTGAGTAAGTAGGATTCTATTCTGATAGGGAGGAGGAGCTCTAAGTTTAACTATAATAGATCTAGTGTCTATCATAGTTGTGATAGTAATGGTAAGATATGTTGAGGAGATGAGAGTGTAAAGTAGAGATATGAGGACCAAAGTTGACATTGGAATTATAAGGACAAACCCAAGTACAGTTAGTAGGAGGATGAGGATAGGAATATCTCTCTCTATTTGATACTCAGTAGAGATGGCGTGTTATAAATGCTACATATCTCCTTTATTTTATTTATATTTTTTTATTATTTTTTCCTTACTCTTTTCTTCATTTTTTTCAACTTGAGCCTTCACAGATCACATGATGGGCATATCCAGACCCATGATGTCATTAATGACATTACAGCCTAAATCCATCAGCATAGCCAATAACCTAGACTCTTATCATTTATTGCTTATCTATGATATCATACCCTCATCCAGGTGCAGCCCTTATCTCAAGATAGTAACTCATCAAAAGCACAGTACTGACTCATCCCTTCGTTAGCAGTCACAACCTTGCTTTGTAAAATCAATGGTATAAGTTACTCTTATCTTGCACCATATGCAAGGGTTAGGTTAGTTATCTCTGATCAATAGAATATAATCCAATTATCTATTTACCTGCCCTTATGTAATTCAAGCTCCACTTCAAAGTTCTAATTGAATAGTATATAAGGCAGCCAAACTAGAGATATTTCCCCTAGTCTTGTTCTCTTTGAAGTTCCTTCCATTATCTACTGGATTATCCCTACTGTCCAAAGGTATAGTGACAAATTTCCTGAACACCTTGACTCAGGTTAACACTTACTTCAGTGTCCCTGCCTATTGTCTTATCAGCAAGTGATCAATATTGCCCTTTGGAGTCTAGTAAGATCCAAGTAGTAAATTGGCCATTTTATTAGGGCAAGGCTTATTACCTCTTCACCTTCACTTTACCACCTCTTGCTTACAGGCTTATCCTTCATGAGGATCAAGCACCATTCCCATCAAAGACACTTCATTATCAACACTTACCCTATCCTACATCAACTAAGTTAGCTACCAGTTAGTAACACTTGATGTAGATTATAAAATGAGACTAACACTTACTGGCTTAAGTGTCTATCCTCTTTCAAGTCATATTCAGCACATAATACACCAGGAACATTGGACTAGATGTCCTGGTTGCAGTTATAAAGTAGAAAGACATTTTGCTCATCTGATATTGACCAGTTGTACATAGCTGTTAGGGAATAGCTGACATCAGCACAAAATAAACCAAGACTATAAACTATTAAAAGAGCTCCATCAAGTCATTCAAGAATACAATAGAGTCAAACCTTATTTCTCACTCATACTATCAGATGTTGACCCAAACAATATAAAATCAGAAAACTATGAGCAGCAACTAGCTTACTCACTACCACCATTTAACCATGAACAAATCCTAGACTGATCTAAGCTGTTTAGCCACTCACCAATATACTCTATACCTCAGAGGTCATCAATTCCTTTGAGCAAACCACTAGATTGATATTTTATGAGAATAGTCCCATATCCTATACCACAACCACCATTCATTCACATACAACTTCTACTCTCTAGCCATACATTATCCAACTATTGCCTACATGCATCTACTCCTAACTCCATTCCCCATGAATCAGATATCACAGCCATTGGTTCTGGTATTCATGAACTTCTGCATGAGATATAGGTTAATGCAAATATTGACTGTATTATTCAAGAAGAAATATAACTGGGCTTACAACAGCTCACAGCTGCTGAACACAAACAGAGATAGCCAAGTTCTAATCTGCCACTGCATAGACACCACCCCTACTAAGTACCAGTTAGAGAGAGACATCTCCATCCTTATCCTCCTATTGATTGTATTTGAGTTCATCCTTACAACTTTGGTGTTGACTTTGGTCCTTGTGTCTCTATTCTACATCCTCACCTCCTCCTCAACATATCTTACCATTACTATCATCACTACAATAGACACTAGATCTATTATAGTTGAACTTAGAGCCCCACCCCCTTATCAGAATAGAATTTCCCTTATTCACCAAGGTGCAGTTGAGAATTTGAGAGAATACTTTCAAGCTTCTCAACAACTACCTCAACACCTTCATTCAATCTCAAGGAAAGACAAAGAGAAATTCTTGAAGCTTACACTGAAAGAGCTTGACAGATCAGAGCTTATATGGCACAAGTAGGAATAAATCTCACCCTAAGACCTACTTCCACCAAAGAAACCCTTCATGAAAATGAATAAATTTCACATTTGCATTTCTTGTCTTTGCTATCACAATATTCTTTTGCTTTATAGAAATTATTATCTTAACAATCCTCAAGAACAGAAATCAACCCATCTCTATATGTTTCTCCTTCAAAACTTCTAATCACACCTATAAATTCACCATAGAATCACTAGTACTTGTTGACCTTAACATTGCTGACAATTCTGGAACAACAATGATAACAATGATTGGTAATTGATAAATGCACTCCTCATCACAGCCATCCTTTTTATTGTTATTCTCCTTATTTCATTACTCACCACTTGTATCTGATATTTTCATTAAGAAAATCAAGATATTGAAGCATATTCTCTTCAAGACATAGAGATCCCACCTTTTCAAGTTCCACCTAGAGCAATAGTGACTGATTGGCCATTATTGCATACCAATTCTGTCACTTCATTATATCCCATGGTATACACTGAGAGAGATATATAGACAAAGTAGTCCATTAGACAATTAACTTTTTAAATTAATAAAACTCTTTCCTATCCAACATGTCTAATCCAGCCTCACCCAGTGCCACTGCTCAAACAGCACACATTATCCAGCAAGAATGGACAGCTATCCTCAATGCATTACAAAATGCTAAACAGCAACTTATTTAAATAAATGCTGATAGAACCTGATTAGAAGCAGATCTTAGAACTGTAGTCCAACAACTCACTAATGTAGCCACTACACAACAAGAAGCTGAGAACTGCTCCAAACAACTTCTTTGTTTACATCAATGGATAGTAACCACTGCTCATGGACATGAACCTCCTCAATTATTTACAGAATTTTCAAAAATAGAAGTATTTTCAGATCCTGGAATTTATGATGGATCTCCATCAAAATTTGAAAAATGGTGGACCAAAATCAAGGCATGGATTGATTGCAATCCCAAACACTTCACCAACTTGACTCTGAGTATGACTAAATCAGGAACCTTCATTACTGAAGTAAATATTAAAGCATGTGCCTATGTAATCCTATCAAGATTAAAAGGATTCAAAGGATTACACTTTGCTGAAGTTGAAATCACTAAACTTGTAGATCAAACCTTAGATCTTACAAGCTGGTGATGCCTTACAAGAAAAATCAAAGAAACTTTCCATCCTCAATTATAAAAGGACTGGATAACTAGAGAGATCAGCCAATTCAGGCAAGATAACCTTTCAACCAATTCATTTGTATTAAAATGGCAAATGTTCTTCCACCAATTTGGAATCCCAGATCAATTTGGAGTTTGGTTACTTGAAAACACTACAAGGAAGAATATTATAAAAGAGATCAAACAATGAAAGAACTCTGTGGAAGAAACAACCCAAACCATCTAACAAATCAGTTGTACAAAAAAAGAGTACCATCTCTTCTTCCACCCAAAGAAATTCTCTTCATATCAATCCAGACATGATGAATATGCTATGGATATAGGTGTGTTAGAAATTGCAAAATGTTACAATTGCAAAGAAGAAGAACATTGGGCAGACAAATGCTCAAAAGAATGTCATATATATCATAAGACAGGAAGACATTCACATCTTTGCAAGTTTCACCCAATGAATAGATCAAAGTTCACAAAAGAACCTAGATCAAAAGGCAAGTCCAAAGGTAAGGACAGAAGATTCAAGAAATCAAGAAAGGTCTAAGCCTTAGATATGGATTCAGATTCAGAATCAGAATCAGAAGACCTTTCCCATATCATTAGAGGCATGAATTATAAAGAAATGAAGGCATTCTTCTTCAATATGAAAAATTCCAAACAAAAGGGAAAAGCTCCTCAGGCCTAAACTCTTGGGATGTTCAAGTCTGCAAAACAATTCCTGAACAAATTATGCAAACTCCTTTACCTTCAAAACTATCAATTCAAAAAACATCAAATAATGCAAAAATTCCAATCTGCAGATCAGAACATGCCACAGGATTAGATCTTTACATATCCAAATCTAAAGATATTCTACCAGGACAAAAATATATTATCAACACTAATATCCAAGTGGCAATATCTTTAGATGCCTATAGAAAATCACTCCTAGAAATGGCCTGGCCATCAAATATAGAATCCACACTAGTGCAAGAGTCATAGACTCTGATTACTGAGATAACCTTATGGTTCTGTTAATCAATCAAGGAACAGAAACATTTAAAGTAAACCCAAGAGATTGCATTACATAACTTATTATTGAAAAAATCCACTTTTTTGAAGTAGTTGAAGTAGCTGAGCTATCCACAATAAAAGAATAGATAACAAATTTAGATCCATAGGTATCAACTTATGCACATCATCCTCAAAAGATCTCAAGATTAGATCCTTCTCAAAACAAAATATCATTATATCTATCTGAATTGCCTCTTTTAGATTTTATCATTGATTTGTTAAAGCATCCACTTTACTAGACAATGGAGCAAACACCACATTCATTGATTGAACAGGAGCCAAGAAAATCCAACTACCTCTCAAATAGCTCCTAATGAAACAGCCAACTTACTACTTAAATCTTAATTGACTCCAAGGGCAATATCAGTCATTTGCTGATAAGATGATAGGCAGGAACACTAAAGTAAGTGTTAACCTGAGTCAAGGTGTCCATGAAATCTATCACTATATCTCTGGACAGTGGAGATAACCTAGTAGGAAGTGGAAGAAACTCCAAGAAGGACAAGATTGGAAGGAATACCTCCAGTATGGCTGCCTTATATACTATTCAATTAGAACTCCGAAGCGGAGCTTAAATTACATGAGGGCAGGTAAGTAAATAACTGGATTATATTCTATTGGCCCAAGATAACTAACTTAACCCTTACACATAGTGTATAATAAGAGCATCTTATACCTTTGGTTTGACAAAGCAAGGCTATGTTGCTGACTGAGCTGATGAGTCAGTGCTGTGCTTTTATAAGTTATTATTTTTAGATAAAGGCTGCACCTGGGTTGAAGATATAATGTTATAGATAAGTGATAAGAGATAAGAGTCTAGATTGTTGGCTATGTTGATGGATCCAGGCTATAATATCATCAATGACATTATAGGTCTGGATGTTCATCATGTGACTTGTCATGTGATGTGGCTGTGTAAGTCACATGACCTATGGAGACTTGAGTTAAAGGAAATGAGAGAAGGGTTAAAGAAAAAATATGAGTAAAATGGAAAGATGTGTAGGTTTGTAACACTTAAAACCCATAAAAATCTACAACATAAATGGAATCCTGAATTCTGCTGGAAACATTACCCACACAGCAAAAATCCTCATAGACTATCAAGGACATTGTGAACATGTCACTGTCAAAGTCACTAACTTAGAAAAACACCAACTTATCTTTGGTTATATATGGCTTACATGCCACAATCCAGAAATTGATTGGACAACCACAGTTCTTATAATGGAACCAGCCCTTTTAAATTCCAACCAGATAAAATAATCTAGGCTAGAACAGTCAAACTATCAAGATGCCCAATAGACTGTAATATGTTGAATGACAAATCTGCATTCATACATCAAATCAAATCAGAAGAACAAGATTCAATTTGACATATACACACTCTCAAAAAGAAAGACTCTTCCAAGCCAAAGGAGATTCCAGTGGAAGAACTCATATCAAAAGAATATTACAAGGGCCTCCATATCTTCTTAAAGAAAGAATCAGAGTACATGCCCCTCAGAAAACTGTAGGACCATGCCATAGATCTCAAGAATTCTTTTGAACCAAAAGAAGGTCAAATCATTCTGCTTTCTCTTGACAAACAACAGAAGTAACCAACTTTATTGACAATCAATTACAAAAAGGATATATCAGATTCAGCAAATCTCCACAAACATCACCAGTATTCTTTGTTCCAAAGAAAGACAGATGAAAAAGAATGGTGCAAGATTATCACTACTTTAATAAATATATCATCAATAATAACTATCCATTGCCACTTATCTTCCAACTTGTCAATAAACTTAAAAGTGCAAAGCTTTTTACAAAAATGGATTTATGTTGGAGATATGCATTAAAGAAGGCAATGAATGGAAAGCCACTTTTACATGCCACAGAGAATTATATGAACCACTTGTAATATTCTTTGGACTCTGCAACTCTCTAGCAACATTCCAAACCATAATGAATAAAATATTCACAGACATGGATACAACAGTTGTTATCTATATGGATGATCTCATGATCTCTACAAAGACCAATGACCTATAGGAACATGACAAAGTAGTTCTTCAAGTTCTCAAACTTTTAAATGAGAACAACCTCTTCATTAAATCCAAAAAATATACCTTCTGAACCAAAGAAGTCAAATTCCTTGGAATAATCATAAATGAAAATGAAATTAAGATGGATGACATGAAAGTAAAAGCTATTCTTGAATGGCCAACACCTTCCTCCATCAAAGCTGTTAGAAGTTTCCTTGGATTAGCAAACTTTTACTAAAGATTCATCAATAGATATTTCAACCTCACAAGACCTCTCATTAATCTAACCAAGAAAGATATACCATTTATTTGGACACAATCACAAGAATCAGCCTTCAATGAACTCAAACAAAGATTCACCACAGCTCCAATTCTCATATATCCAGATATAAGCACATAGTTTCACCTAGAAACAAATGCTTCAGATTTTGCATCAGGTACAATGCTCTCTATTCAAATAAATAATAAATGGCATCCAGTTGCATTCTCCTCATACTCTTTTAATCCTACAGAATTCAATTACCCTATAGCAGACAAGGAAATGCTTAGTGTCATTAGAGCATTAGAACAATGGTGACATTACCTCAAAGGAGCACATCAAGAATTTGAAATTTAGAATGATCATGCAAACCTTCAATGGTTTATGCAATGTCAAAATCTAAACCAAAGACAAGCATGATGGATCCAATATCTATCAAGATTCAATTTCAAATAGGTCCATAAAGCAGGCACTCAAATGGTAAAAGTAAATACTTTATCCAGAAGAGAAGACCATACAGAAGGAATAGATCAAAACAATCAAGGAATCCAACTTATTCCTGATTCCATGATCAAAACAGTTCAGATTACTACAGATAACATATTCATCTTAGAAGAAGTCAAAAAGATCAAAGAACCACACTATAATAATCATAAACTCATCATACCAGATAATTATGATCTCAAAATGGAAATTCTCCAATTACACTATGATATACCCATCATAGAACATCCAGGATATGACAAAATACTAGAATTGATCCATTTATCATACACATGGCCATAACTTTTCACATCTGTGAAAGATTACATTTCATGCTGTGACTATTGTGCATGATTTAAGGATTCAAACCTTGCAACACCAGGAAAACTTCAACCACTTCCAATTCCTAACAGACCATGGCAAGACATTTCTACTGATTTTATCACAGATTTTCCAAAATCCAATGGATACAACTCTATTTTGGTTATAGTTGATAGATTTTCAAAGAAAACAAAATTCATATCCTGCAACAAATTCATCACAGTGCTAGAAACAGCAAAACTCTATCTAACACATATCTAGAAAATCCATGGCTTATCCTAAACTATAATCTCAGATCATGGACCACAATTTCCATAACATATTATAAAAGATTTGTACAAAAAGCTTGAAATCACACCAAAACTTTCCACAGCTTTTTATCCACAAACAAATGGACAAACTGAATAAATGAATCATGACCTTCAACAATACCTTCATATCTTCACATTAGGAAAACAATACAAATGGATTGAATGGTTACCAATTGTATAATTCTCATACAACTCAAAAAGACAAACTTCTATCCAGAAGGCACCTTTTGATGTCACATGTTCCTACACACCTCAACTTGAATTTGAGCAACATCAATCAAAGATACCTACTGCTGATGACTTTGTTGACAAAATCAAAGATATAATCAAACAAGTCAAACAAAATTTGATAACAGCATAAACACATATGAAAGCTCAAGCAGATAAACATCACTCAATAGCACCTTAATATGCTATTGGTGACAAAGTCTGGCTTTCAACAGAAAATCTGAAATTATCTTATGCATCACACAAATTAATAGAATGATGGATTGGACCATATGATATCATTGATACAAAAGGAACCAATGCCTACAAACTCCGTCTTCCTTCATTAATGAAGATTTATCCAGTTGTAAATGTATTACACATCAAACCATATAAAGAATGCCTTACAGACCAATCCACATTCAAACCTAGATCAATTCTGGTCACAAAAGACTATGAAGAACAATATGAAGTCAAATTCATCATAGATTTAAGATTCAAGAATAGATGCCTTGAATATTTAGTCCATTGGAAAGGATATAAAGACAACAAATGCACCTGAAACAGTAGCAAAGTTCCATATATCACAACCAAATGCATCTTGAAAACTTCAAATGTTCAAAGCACAATTCTTTGATATCTTCTACTATTGTGGAAATCCAATCCCTGAACAGTTAATACTTCCTTTCAATCACCTGGAAGTCAATCTTTAAGAAGAAGATAGTATTACAAACACTATATATCTCCCTTATTTTATTTCTATTTTCCTATCATTTCTTTCTTACTCTCTTTTTCATTTCCTTCAATTTGAGCCTTCACAGGTCACATGACTTACACAACCACATCACATGACAAGTCACATGATGGGCATATCCAGACCCATGATGTCATCAATGACATCATAGCCTAGATCCATCAGCACAGCCAACAATCTAGACTCTTATTATTTATCACTTATCTATGACATCATATCCTCAACCCAGGTGTGGCCCTTATCTCAAGATAGTGACTTATCAAAAGCACAGTACTGACTCATCCCTCAGTTAGCAGTCACAGCCTCACTTTGTAAAGCCAATGGTATAAGTTACTCTTATCTTGCACTATATGCAAGGGTTAGATTAGTTATCTCTAATCAATAGAATATGATCCAGTTATCTATTTACCTGCCCTTATGTAATTCAAGCTCCACTTTAGAGTTCTAATTGAATAGTATATAAGATGGCCAAACTGGAGATGTCCCCCCTAGTCTTGTCCTCCTTGAAGTTCCTTCCACTTTCTACTGGATTATTCCCACTGTCTGGAGCTATAGTAACAGATTCCCTGAATACCTTGACTCAGATTAACACTTACTTCAGTGTCCCTGCCTATTGTCTTATCAGCAAGTGATCAATATTTCCCTTTGAAGTCTAGTAAGATCCAAGTAGTAAGTTGGCCATTTTATGATATCTATGTGATGGTGGATTATGATCTGGCTGTCTCTGTCTACATTCAGCAGTGGCAAGCTGTTGTAGATCTAGCTGAATTTCTTCTCTAATAATATGGTTGATGTCTATATTGACCTATATCTTATACAAAAGTTTGTAAATATCAGAATCAATGGTGATGGTATCTAACCCATGGTGAAGGGAGTTAGGGGTGGGTGCTCTAGGGCAATAGTTTAATGACATGCAGCTAGAGGATAAGAGCTGTGTGCAAATAAAAGGTGGTTGTAATATGGGGCATGGAGCTATTTTTATAGAATATCAATCTAGTGATTCACTTAAAGGGGTTGGTGATCTCTAAAGTGTCAAGTATGCTGGTGAGTGGCTATATAGTTCTGGCCAATCTGGTGTAATAATATGGTTAAGTGGTGGTGGTGAGTGAGCTAACTGTTATTTATAGTCTTTTAATTTAACATCATTTGAATTAATATCTGATGGTATGGGTGAGAAGCAAGGCTCAACTTGTTTATATTCCTAGATGACTTGATGAAGCTCTTCTGATGGCTCATAGTCTTGATTAATCCTATGCTGATGTCAGCTATTCCCTAATGGCTGTGTATGACTGGTCAATATTAGATGAGGGAAATGTCTTCCTCCTTTACAACTGCAATCAGGATGTCTTGTCCAATCTTCCTAGCATATGAGGCACCAAAGATGACTTGTGAGAGGATAGACACTAGTACCATCAAATATCAGTCTTATCTTATATCTTGTACCAAGTATTACTAACTGGTGGCTAACTCAGTTGGTAGAAATGGGGTGAGTGTTAATGATGAAGTGTCTTTGACAAGAATAATGCTTGATCCTGATAAAAAATAAACCCATAAGTGAGAGGTGGTGGATTGGAGGTAAAGATGAATAAAGTCTTGTCCTAATGAAATAGCCAACTTACTATTTGGATCTTTCTAGACTCCAAAGGCAATATTGATTGTATGCAATAAGACAATAGGCTGGTGGCATTGAAGTAAGCATCAACCTGAGTCCAAATGTCCAGGAAATCTACCACTATATCTTCAGACAGTGGGAATTATCCAATAGAAAGTGGGGAAAACTCCAAAGAGGACAAGACTAGGAGATCTTACAACATCATTGATATCAAAGGATCTAACATCTATAAACTCCACTTTTCTTTATCAATAAAGATTCATCCAGTTGTAAATGTATTGCATATTAAACCATACAAATAACACCTTTTTGGCCAATCCACATTCAAGCTTGGACTAGTTCTGGTCACAAAAGATTGTAAAGAACAATATAAAATGAAAAACATTATCAATTCAAAATTCAAAGGTAAACACTTTGAATATCTTGTCCACTGGAATGGATATGAAGAAGACAAATGCATATGGAAACCAGCTGCAAATCTCAAAGATGCACCTGACACTATAGCTAAATTCCACAAATCACAACCAAATGCACCTCACTAACTTTGCATGTCCAAAATACAATTCTTTAACATCTTTTACCATTGTGGAAAACCAATCCCTAAATGGTCAATACTTCTTTTCAATTGCCTGGAAGTCAATTTTTAAGAAAGGAATAGTGTTACAAATGCTATATATCTCTTCTATTTTATTTCTATTTTTCCATCATTTTTCCTCTATTCTTCTTTTTATTCTCTCCAACTTGAGTCTCCACAGGTCGCATGACTTACACAGCCACATCACATGACAAGTCATATGATGGGCATATCCAGACCCTATGATATCATCATGATATCATAATCCAAATCCATCAATACAGCCAATAACTTAGACTTTTATATATCTCTTATTGCTTATCTATGACATCATACCCTCAATCCCAGCACAACCCTTATCTCAAAATAGTGACTTATCAAAGCACAGCAATAACTTATTGCTCAGTCAGCAATCCATAGCCCTACTTTATCAAACTAATAGTATAAGTTACTCTTATCTCTAACCAATAGGATATGATCCAGTTATTTATTACCTACCCTAATGTACATAAACACTTCACTTTGGAGTTCTAATTGAATAATATATAAGGTGGCCAAACTGAAGATATCCTCTCCAGTCTTGTCCTTTTTGGAATTTCTCCCACTTCCTATTGGGTAATCCCCACTATTTGGAGGTATAGTGATAGATTCCCTAGATACCTGTACTTGTGTTAATGGTTACTTCAGTATTCCTAGCCTATTGTCTTATCACAAGCACTGATATTGCTCTTTGAAGTCTAGTAAGATCCAAATAGTAAATTGGCCATTTCATATAGTGTTTTATATATATACAAGTACAACACTATCTGCTATATATAAACCAGTCCTTATGGCTTGGTTACAATAGGTTCTCTACATTACTTCTTCCACCATCTCCACTATCTGTTCAGCCTTGCTCCAGAAGCCTTATTAACTACTCTCAGAACTACTTTGCTACTAGTCCACCACAAGTCACTAAATGAGTTTCTCCACTCACTCAGGCATTTCATTTGTATTCCTTTGTATTGGAATATTAGTAAGTTCTGATAGTTTCCACTACATTTATTGGATTCTTGATGATGGTAAAATCCATCTGGTTTTCTACCCCACCATCAATATGGTTGCCAATATGCTCACAAAGGCTCTTCTTTCTCCAAAGGTCAAGCATTTTATCACAGAGCTTGGAGTATGCACTGCTTGAGGGGGAGTGTCAGAATATACAAGCAAAGCACATCCAACATGTACACTGGACCAACATGAACAAAATAAAGTCTCATCTGCCATTTCTATATATACTGAGTAAGTTACTGATTAATACATTGCAACATGCACAACACAAGCACAAGGCACTCCATAGTTACATTGTCATACCTAAAATATTCATCTTTGTATATATGAGTCTCATATCATATTCTAGCATCTCAGTCTATTGTTCTCATGCAATGACTGAGTCTTGTCTCAATAGATTATTGCTTGTGCTTGGATTAGCTCATTTCCACAAAAAGATGGCCCAATTGAGGCCCTTGACATCAAGCTTTGGGACATTGCTTGGCAGTGTATCAGTGGTGACAGGAATGATGAACAACATGGTGAGGTTTCTCGATCAGTGCAAGTGGAGCTCAAGGCTCATAACCTGTGAGAATTAGATAAACAGAGCACATAATGATCTATTGAGATCAAGCTATCTATGTGTGAGCTCAAGTAGGTATGGTATGGCAGTAAGTAGCTCACCTCAGTCGTCATGCAGTAACAACAGACTGAGGTATTTGTCTACAGTATGAGGTCTTTATATGCGAAGGAATTGTATTATCTATGAAAGGGGAAAAGAAAAGAGAGCACACGCTCGTCATATGGACGAGCACAGGAATAGAGAAAATAATATGTACGCGACATGTATCGTATGGTCGTCCAATAGAAAAAGCATACGCGAGAAATGTACCCCCAAAGCGGAGAATGGAGACGCGCGCCTGTTCGGGCTGTTTGTGCTCCGGATGCGAGCGCGCTTGCATACTCCAACAGGCTGGGCTGCGGAGAGGATGTTGATGACGAAGTGGGCCGAGGGGAGTCCAGGGGAGGGGGCGATGCGGACGCGAAGGGAGAACGCGACAAGTGGGAAGGGGTCGAACGCGATGGAGGCAGAGGACGGCGGTGACGACCGCGACGGATTGCGCTGTCTCACGGAGGAGCTCACGAAGGCGGTGTCGGGCATCGTCGGTGGACGTGTGCAGGCATCGGCGAGAACATTATCAACCGCGCCCTACTTTTCATTACAGATGCTAACAAGTAAAAAGGAGCGTCGTGTGGAAAGCCGTCCAGCAGCAAATCCCAGTAACTACAAGCAGTCACCGTGCTCATGCCAGATCTGCTCACGACACACCTTCATCGACTAATACTCCGAGATACCAGCCTGAGCGAACCTCCACGAAAGGTTGTCCGTAGTGTCACAGGTCGTCGTGGTACCCTCGTCCCATTCATTGGGAATAGCAGAACATGTCCAACCCTCCGAGCAGGACGTGATCAAGTACCTGCCCTCGTAACACGCCGCAAACTGCCCACCAATACATGCAATATGACCATCATCATTGCAGGACGAACTCGTGGTCAGTGTCTGGTATTGGTCGTTCAGCGCCTTGGCAGCGGGTCCATTCTGCTGAAGCCACTGAATACTACGCCTAAAGAAAGCATCCGTTAGCCTTGCTCAACACACGCGAAGTGTACTGATACGCACTTTGCATTGGGCACCTCCCGCTTGTACTCGGACACACCAGCCTGGGAGAAGCGCCATGAAATGTTGTCGTTCATGTCACAGGTGGTAGTAGTGCCCTCGTCCCACTCGTTCGGGACTGCGGCGCAGGACCAGTCGCCGCCACTAGGGCAGGCACGGGTGATCTATCCACCCTAAAGGCACGTCCCGAATAAACCGCTGATGCAGGCAATATCACCATTATCATTGCAGCTGGAACTAGTAGTCAAGGTGTTGTAATGGTCTTTCAAAGCTTTAGCAGCGGGCCGTTGTACTGAAGCCATTGTATGCTGCGCTTGTTGGGGACGGCAGCAGAGACAAAGAGAGCGAGAGTGAGAGCGATGGCGATGAACTTGAAGTTAAGGGAAGACATTTCTCAGAGATGTTGCGAAGTGAAGACGAAGACAAGAAAAGTGAAAATGGGAAAGTGGGAAGAGGACGAGGAATGGAGAATGAGACAGGGATTTGACCTCATTTTATACCTGGGTGCTGGTTCATTGTGTCCTCATGACATAGTATAGCCATTGTTGGTCGATGGAGTAACAGCCTTGAGAAAATGTGACGCACCTACGGATTAAATGTTGATCATTATCAAGGCATGGTAGCGCATTGCCTCGGGAAGACTGATACGGCAAGTTCCGAATCGATGGCTCGTCTTATGCCAGAAGGTTTTGTGAGTCTCAGTTTCAGGTTACATTTCCTAATAAACATGAGTGGGCTGGAACGATAGACAGGCAATTTGGCTTATCCTTGCCAGCTTCAACCTTCAGGCGGATGTCACTGAGATCCATGTGGTCGATCACACTCCCTAGCAACACTCCTTACACCGCCATTACATTCAACACGCCAAGTTATCAACTGAAACACGGGTATTCCATCTGTACAATGACCCGCTAGCATGATTCCTCACTGAAAGTCACCGAAGTATTGCCTCCGTTGCACATCAAACAAGAAAAAGATACGCACTCCGGTGTTACGGTTACATCTTCCCCTCGGCCTCAGACAATTCATCTTGTAGGTCAAAATGAGCTCTGCGTCTGGGAGCATATGTGACTCCCACTGTTGACAAAACAGGTCCCCAGAAATGCAGAGGAAGTGCGGCATTTAATCTCGGCGAAGATGCCATAGAAGATTTCAGTTTAGGGAATGCCTAGTGCTGTGCCATCCCCTCTCCACGATTGCCGACTTGCGACTTTCATCTCAACTAGAGCGCTCTTTCTCCTTCATTGTTCATGCAACCTTCTTCCCCTCTCCCTTCGATCATCGACCCTTCCTGCCACTACGCGGCGAAGCCCTAACCCTACAGCAGTGTCGCACGAGATCATGTATGATTGGCAAGATTTGTATACCAGCCCTGTTGCACCGCCGGTGGTGGTGGTATGGCTGGCATCACTTGCATCAGCTTGGACCTTCTTACATCAATTTTCAGGATGCATCGTTAAGCCCCCATCGCCATGGATTCGTGAACAATGCTCAGCGACCGGTAATTATCCTTGTACCGTCACATTCCTTTGCACTATAATTACGAGCATGACACCTGCTTGGCCAGCAGCTTCCATCCTTACCGCACGTTGGCAATTACTCACCTCTGATGGGCCCATCGCTTCCGCCGGAGAACTCGGTCAGTGAAGGTGAGCAAGCCTGTGAACGTGCCACTAATGTTCACAACCCAGTTAGATGACAATGCCGACAAGAATCATTGTCGTAATTACTGGCATTCTTTTTGTTACTTCCTGCATGCTTTTCTAGTCACCCTTCACGCCGTCCTTCTTGCGATATCTGTCACAAATCATGCTGAGCATCGGATAATCATCTCATCCAACATCGACGTGGTCACAACTGAATTAAGCATTGGGCTACAATCATTTTACACTGTATGTCAACCGCCGAGCACATCTTTCAAGTAACCAATGCACCTTCAGATTTACACAGCTCTACTGGTCTTCATCACACAAAGACTCGTATTATCAGCCATCTTCTCTGGCTCAAAGATGCTGACACAGATCCACGACGTGTGTGGAGCTTGGAGTGGATTTGGTACTGCACTAAGCATGCTCTGGTCACAAACCAAAGTCAACTCGTCAATATTGTCCATTGGACTTGTCACAGTGTATTTTACCTGTGTCGTGGTGCTTCATGTGGCCTCGTCAACTGTTATACAGCTTCAGCCATTCAATGGTACCGTGACCAAAATGGTCCCTGCAGTGGCAACCTGGCCTAGTCCATCTGTTAATCTCAGTTCATTGGATTGGATGGCAATGTCTGCCCTGGCTCCATTCTTGCAGGTCTTGTATGGTAATACCAGTGGGTTGGTGAACAATACTCTGTATGATGTTTCAACACAGAGTTTTGTCACTGCTACAATCAGTGCAACTACATTGGATGCACACTGTGGTCTGCTGACTAATCTTTCATCAACTAGTGCAATACATACAACTTATGTAACCAATGTCTCAATGACAAATGTGTACCCTTTTGGCATTGCTGTTGAGAATAAACCTAGTAAGCCACCTTTTCAGATGGTATGGTGGCTAGTACTAAGTCAAGATATCAGTGCCTAATGAAATTTGGTTTTCCCCTTCAATTTTCACAAATGTCAGCCTATCTTGGCTAGTGTGTGATTAGCTGACTATTTCCTAGTGCCCATGGTCAGAGAATTGCATGAATATGATTCTTTTCCTTGTTTCAGCAGCAATGGACATTGATAATTCTGTCCGTGGTACCAACCATATTTATCTCAATGGTACATATTCTCTTCCAGGTAAGTAGCCTTATTTCATTGTGTTCTGATAAATAGATGACTTTCAGATGGTGCTTCTGAGAATTTTACAACATCTACTTACTTTGTGGGATGCTCTTTGGATGCAACCACCAACCAGGTTACATTGAATCCTTCTGGAGATCAGTTTAATTTGATTGCTACCAGTAACCAATCAACAGATATGGCTTGGACAATCTTTTCACTTGGTGGCAATATTGATCTCACCCATGCAGTTTGTCAATTCTGCAGGACAGATGTTAATTTTGGACTTACTAAATCCTAATAGATTTCCATTGCAATTGAGTCAGCCAACTCTATTGCATTCTCCTCCTATTGTCAGCCAGTCTTGGGTCTCTCTACACCCTTCTCAACCCCATCAATGTGGTGGAATATCACACCTGTTAATGAGTATATGGTTTCTCCTTAAAAAGTGTTCATTCAATCTATAAGATTCATTTTACTAGATATATACTGTCTTTTTTAGGTCTAAACCCACCTCTTTGTGGTGCAACAAAGACACCACTTGTTCAATACACAACCAACCCACTCCTGCTGAGCAGGAGAAAATTGGAAAGTGTTGTCTCCCAGATTGCTGCTGAGTTCATATGGCTAGGTAAGTTTTGCAAATACATACCATGTTTGTGCTATGTCTCATAGATTATCTAGCTGGGGAGCTAGGTAGTGCCAGAGGTGGCTTTGACAGACAAATAGTACAAAGGCAAACTATATAGTATGTGCTACAGTGGAGGCTGAATGTATGTCAAAATTTCTTGAGTAATTTGAAATATAGTGATATTAATGTAATAGTTTTTATCAGATCAATCTTTTACCAGTAGGTCCTCACTGTGTTCTTATCATATAATTCTCATACAGTTAAGATCACAACTGCTTTGTGTGCATCAGTTATCCTATTTGTTCTTGTAATTTGCATGCTTTGGGACCAAGAAGACCATGCAAGATCCATATCTAGTGTTGGTGTGCTGGAAATGATGTGGCTAGGGTCACATACATGTGCACTACATGACCACCTGAGGAGCTTGCAAAATCCATCTGTGGACAATCTCCGTGCCTCCTCAATGTCTCAAACCACTTTTTGTACACATTCTGCACAAGTGTGTATGAACAAGAGAAGCAGAGTGCCCTATGTAACCATTCCATTGGATGATAAAGTTGATTGCACTAATAGTTTTTTGGATTCTCTGAATCTTGGTATGTAATTTGATGGCCAATTAGATATGGCTAACTTTTGGATGTATAGCACCCACTGGCAGAGGTTTCCACTCAAGTAATCTAAACCAACACAAGTCCCACCACAGTTCAAAGTATAGTTCTCATGGTCAATGGAGGTGCTATATACTCCATGTTGTGCTTTTGGCCTTGCATGTTGCCCTTCTCACTCTCCTTTCTCATCACCCTGAACACTCTGTCATCATTCCATTTGAAACCAGTATGATGACAATTGGTTTGAGTGCACTCCTCCAAGCAATTTACACAGTATGTCTGTATTATCTTATGGTGTTATGTCTTTCAACTGTCTTCCATCTTGTTTTAGTTATACTCCACACTTTTGGTTGTGGTTACACAGCGACTTGCGTTGCTCAAGGTCGTCGGCGAGCGGCGAAAACTGACCACTTCGCACGACGTATCTGGAGCATGGACCGGAATTGGTGCAGCGATCTATATCCTCTGGCAGCAACTCCAGGTGCAGTCATCAACTTGGGAAATAGTAGTTGTAGTAACCTATCTGAGCTCGATGTTGATTCTACACACTGCGTCATCGTCCGTGATGCAATGGCAGGCATTCAACAGCACGCTGGTCGACACCATCCCATTGGAACTGGCTCTACCCAGCAGCTCCGTCAATATCAGTCAGCTTGCATTGAGTCAAATTACTTCCACCGCGCTCATGATCACTGAAGATATGGGGATCTCCACATATGGTCTATCGAACAGCACCATCTATGATATACCTCGAGTTTCGGTTGATGTCACCTTTTTGGAAGCATCGGTCAATGCGACGACATTTGATGTACATTGTGGCTTGATACCCAATGTCACGAATACCCTTGAACTTTATGGAGGATCATACCTAAATTATATTGACTTCTCCCTGAAGGGGACTGATCATGGTACTTTTGTGGAACCTGAAGTGTGTGAGTCTATGCATGCCTGCATCAATTATGAGCTCATGACAATCTCATCACAGGGCAGGACATCGTGTATCCGATCTCTCCATCAATTCAAGTAGTTATCTCTCTTCTTTGCCTGCACATTGGTCGTCTCACATGCGCATAGTGTGCACCCTGCCCGCAAACTGTATTCTACATGATTACAACCCGCATCAATATAGATGAATCTGTCCATGACACTGTTTCCATCAAGTTAAATTGGTCATATACACCACCTGGTGTGGGCCATGTTCTATTTCCAAAATGGCACATATTACTGACCTTGGATGGCAGGGTCAGAATACTCTGAAACTTCGGAGACGCTGACCTACATTGCAGCGTGTTCTTTGGGCACACGCACTGTTCCGGCCAAGCTGAATTTGCAAAATCACCAACTTACTCCGATCATGGATTCACCCTTTCCCACCAGCACATCCTGGACAGTATGGTCTCCAGAAGATGCAACAGATATCAGTGTTGGGGTATGTATGCTTACATCGTGCGCATAGTGCTGTTCACGGACCACACTCTGGCACAGATGGTAGTTGGATTGAGTGGCGTGCAGGAAGTTGCGGGCTTATACAGCCTATATGAGGGGGGGGTGGGGAGTTACTATGACATGAATCGTAGCATGGAAGGGTGAGTGTCTGGCCCCATTTCGGGTTGCTTTCCTCCGTGCTAACTGAGAATTCGCCAATGGGAACTGTGCAGCTACATCATGTCGCTCCTTGGGTTGAACCTGACTTCATCTTTTATTGCCGCTTTGTCACATTCGAGCGCGCATCCTACTGTATTGCTCACTCCATCACAGTTGGAAGATGCGATCGCGCACATCGCGGCAAAATTACTATGGCTTGGTACGTCCTACCCTTTCCAACCCTACGGTGCCCCTCCTCCAATGACACATGTGGTTCATCCCAGCGGGTCAGCTCGGTGGGAGTGAGAGCGGTTTCCAGCGCACCGTGGGCGAGGGCCAAGTGACGAGGACCGTGCTCCGATGGCGGCTTCATGTACGTCAATCTGTGCCTCCTGTTCATACCCATGATGGCTCAGATCTGTATGGTCTCGGGATTGCTCTATAGATTAACTCCTTACCCGTACGTCATGTTGACCCCCTCCTGACGATGATTATCGCCTGACGCGCGACTTTTTCTGTGAACCAAAAGGTTCTCTTCGCCTCAGTAGCGTCCTTCACTGCGCTTGCCCTAGTGCCGTTCATAATCGGCAAGAGATCCCCAGGAGGCTATTCTCCGATGGTCTCTGGGACGAGTGTGCTTGAGTGCCTCTGGCTTGAAGCCCACTCTGAGGTGATCCGTTCGCATCTGCAGGCAATCGAGGAGCCGAGTTTAGACAGGCTGAGGGCCGCTGGGATGTTCGAGATCACTCTTGGGGACGTCGGGCGGAGGAATTGAAGATTGGAGAGGTGCCAGGAGTGAGAAGAAAGAAAAAAGGTCGTAGGCCTTCAACATGGCCACAACCGGTATGGCACAGACCTCAGTTTCCACAGCCTGGTACTAGTTGATGTATATTTAAGACGCCCGTGCGTCAATTATTTATGTAACTGACTGTTGAACGTTGACTTTCATCGGGCAAATGAGTCATTGCCCCCCCCACCGTGTGCTACACAAATGTAGCTCTCCTTGACCGCAATACTACATCCGACATTCCAAGGTATGTACCGACCGAATTGCGATCAGCTTCATTCTGTCTGAATAGCTGAGAGGCCCGGTGATATGTGACTCTTCCAAAAGCCAGCCATGGGGAACAAGACCCAATCATCTTGGCCTTCACATCTTGGGTCTGTTCTAACCACGCGTCGACAACCTCTTCCTGTGAGTTCCAGCCGGAGTTCATCAGAGGATTCCGGCGCTCGGCCCGAGCGTCTGTCACGTGGATCGTTGGTACATCGTCGAACGCGAGGCCAGGCTCAAACCCCAGTGTTGTGGTCGCTTCTTTGGAACAAATCCATGCTGTAGGTCAAAATGAGCCCCACAGGTCTTATCAGGGTCATCTCCGACCAACTTGCTTTGGATGGACGGCGAAGTCCTCGTGTCGTTTGGGAGACACACGCCACCGCCACTGTAGGCGGTGACATGTGACAGATCGTCAAAAAAACGCGAGGGAAACGCGTCATTGAACACGGTGAAGCCGTGTCGCAAAAAACAACGATGACGGTTCTAAGAGACCAGTTGGGTACTCATGTCCAATGGGCCACTCCAAGTACTTTTCACGCGTTCTGATCTCTCACTCATTGACGTGCCATCGGATATGCACGCTCTTCAATTCGCCCGCAATCTTTTCCAGCAGATAGAGGATAAGTTCTTGAACATCCGATGAGACCTAGCATGCAGAACAAGATCCGAGCATTACCTATATCGTGCAATGCACAGGTATTGCAAACACCCCACACTGTGCCCTGTGCCGACGAACCTGCTGAACCGGTAATTTGAACCCCCTAAATAATGGGATGAGAGGCTGGTATTGACTGCGAGACCACTCACCGTGCCACACGGTGCAACAGTGTCAAACATATGGCGCGAAACCAGGACCCTCGCTGAGCTAACACCCCCGTGGAGTCCTGAGGAATCTGTACTCCCTGATTAACTAATGTCAGTATCCCGAGTTTAGGTTAAGAGGGGCTGGTGACACACAGTCCCTTCATACTCTGCGCTGCTGTCACTTGCTTCTGCTACTGCTGGCAGCGGAACAAAGACGGCGCACAGTGCAGTGAGAATATCTAATAGGCGCATGATGGATGGGAGAGCGTGCGAGGGAGGCGCTGAGAAGGGGTGAGCTCAGTCTAACACAACCCGCCTTTTATACCTATGAAAAGATCACGGCACCAACAAAACAAGCAACTCCAACCTGCTAGCTATGGTATACGTACTGTCACGAATAAACCTGTACAATAATTTTGGAAGTTAAGTTAGGCAGAAAATGAAAACGGTACAATTAGCCACGTCACGGATAGAGTCGGTTCTGATGTCACCTCAGACGTCGGCTGAACCAAAACGACAAAATTTCCTCCGAGACATGGCGGAAATGAAGGAGTTCCTCTTATACATCGACACAGGGTGCACGACGGTGAACTACCGAGTCCATTTTTCCTTGTGGTAGCAGGCCAGGCTCAGGCTAACCGTAGTAGATGTAGCGAGACCATCGTTCGTCATAGTCGTACGCGGAGGTGTCCACTTCCTCGTAGAATACGTAGGGTCACCCGAGATATGACGCACGTCAGGTCGAATACCCCCGATAAACCTGCCAAGTCCGAGGTCAGCAACACATGAAAGACAGCAGCTCCGAGGACATGCACTCTCCGCATCTGCGTCCGTGCGCGCGTATCAGCAGTGTCATCGACGGCAACGACGGCACGGTCTCGGCCTCGTAGTAACAGTCGGGTGTAGCCGTACACCGCCGCAGTAGAACCGACAACACAGTAATAGGTCTGTCACCGTCTGCGGTTAGAGAATATTAAATTTAGTCGTGTGCGAAGAGCAGGCATTCAAGACCCCATGACCGATGAACTGACAGGTCAGCGGTAGGACTCCGAAACGTCGGGCTAGGTGAGTAAAATCACAGAAGATCGTTACGCAATCAATTCCAGTGCGAAAGATGTCGATATAATGTAAGCATCGATGGTCGCCTTAGTGGGGATTTGCAGCTCAAGGACAGAAGGCCATGCTAACTGCGAAAATCATATCCCAGAGCGAACAGCGAGGAGCATGTGAGCCACAAACATACGACATCCGGCACGACCACTGCCGTGACTGTGCCCGAACCTGTCTATACAACTAACCTTGCAGGGTCGGTGGGCAGGATCCGATCCAGTAAAAGACGAGGAAATCAGTTGAACGTTTCAGATGGACGCCTCCATGTTAGATCGGTGCAGAGCACAGTGGAATACAGGTCTTGAACATGCGCACCATCACCGACGGAGACGCAGCCGAAACGCGTTCTTTGAAGCCCTCGAGTGCGTGTCCAAATAAGCCTCGTAAAACCCTGCAACGAACTCTTCTGCTTTAAATCCGAACCGGTTATACAATAGCTAGGGGTGCAACGTACAGTCATCCGGGGGGAAAAAATTACACAGAAGCAACGACGCACCACTGCTGGATTATTCGCGGAGACGTGAAGAGTAATGTCCCGGTGTGGGTGGAGCGCAATGAGATGGTACAACATCGTCCTGAGAGAGGTTAGTCTTGGTCGTCGTGAGAACCGGAAAACAACTGCAACGTACGTTGCAATCTGCGAATTCTCCCAACCGGCTCTGACAGCCAGGTACGTAATGTACGTTTCCTGGGGCGAACTCAAGAGCGCAGCACCAACAACCAGGTAACCGTACATAGCGATCACCGTGCATCGCTCGGGGGAATAGTTCAAGGCGTCGTTAACTAGTGTCCAAATGCAGTCAGCGGTTGGGACGGTACATCATACACGCTGACCATCGATACCGTCCCAAAAGGCCCGTGCCAGTAAATCATGTACCTGGCGTAAATGAGAGGGTAGGAGAGAGACGTAAGTGATGGGGGTGCGCTGTCTTTCGGGTTGATCTCTTTCGGGACTTGAAAACCGTTCAGCATGGCTACACGGACATTCATACGTGTATGAATACGTCAACTGACTGTGCAAACGCATAGTGTGCGCAAATATCGTTCATGAGCAGTGTCCACGGTGAATTCGACTCCCAATCCACCGCGATTAGCCCGGGCGTCTTTTGAGGCGTGTGACCATAGACTCGCGCTGCGAACGAATGTTCATATTTGGTGGTTTGAACTGCCCGGAGCCCGCTAAGCACAGTAGGTGGGATGGGCACAGACGGTGGAACATCGAGGGGGGTCAGCGTCACAGGTGTGCCAACATGAAGTGAGGGCAACTCTCTGATACCCGCTCTCCGCCTCTCCTGTGGCAAAGAAAAGTAAATAGCACCTACGAAGCTATTTGCACAATTCGTAGGGATGATTTACCTGCTGTAACCGCAACTTTCGCAGCGCGATCCATTCGGAGGGAGATGTCACGCGTCCACTCATGCGCTGTCTTGCCAATGCCAAAATCCTTGCGATCTCGAAACGAGATAGCGGACGGACAAGTTCGCATGCGCCTCCTTCACCGCCTGTGTCCTTGCTATCGTCCTGACGGCATGAAAATAAGCACACGCTGAGGAAGTCGGCATTGGAGACCAACGGGAAGCGCGATGTCAGAGGACTGGGCCCACAGAACTTGTCGTGCCTCCATAAATTCTGGAAGTAGACCTTCCATAGTCGCCTCGAACCCATGGCCTTCACTCTGATGTTGGTTCCCGCTCGCGTCCCTGCTTCCCTCGATCCTGTCGTCATTCCCAGTCTCAAGTGTAGTTTCACAAGTTCCCGGGGACACGATTGGGCCGTGCTGAAAGACGTCGAGGAGTACAGAGAGAGACGTGGACGCTCGGGTGGCGCGATTCACGACGGTAGCTCTCCCAGTGTTGGTCTTGCGACGTTTGGCACGGCGAGGTTTAGCCTGCGAGCAAGTGTGAAGAGGAGAGCGCGGGTTGACAAAAGTAGTTCAGAGCACCTGTGTGTATGCTTCGTCGTCGTCGTCGTCAGATGTAACAATCCATGTAGGGTTGGCGAAACTCATGGTCGAGAAGGAGTAAGATGCGCCGGCTGCTCGTTCAGGTGACAATGGCCCCTGAGTCACAGCAGTACATCGTTTTCGAGAGGGTCCAAAGCCCTTGGGCGGTCATTGGCGAGCGCGACGACAAACTCGTTATTAGAATGCAAGTAGTACATGGAAAGATTAGAGAAAGAAACAACATAAATAGGATCCAAACTCGATCGCGAATTAGGGCATGTGGTACGACATGGGTCAAGTCCGTTTAAATAAAGTCAGAGGAGTGAAAGCGAAAAGAGGGAGAGTGTGATGATGAATATACAAGCAGATGATTCAAAGTCCACGTCAGAAAAAATTCATCAGTCATAGCCGCGTCACGGCCTTGGAATCCAATGGCATGCCTTGGGCGATGGTCAGACACGTAGAACACCAACACAGGTGACGTACCAGAAGGATCGATGCCGTTGTGGGCGAGAATTTGGTTGTGGCGAATTAACCTTGCTTGGTCAAAGCTGATATTTGTCGGGTTGAATCAGTGGTGTTTGTGTGACTCTACAAAGGACGTACCCGACGCGCTCTCGCCGCATGATCTCCAGCACCTCTTGCGTACCCCGCTCGTCAAGACCAGCTCGCGAGTCGCCGTCATTGATGTTTGCCTCGATGTCGAACATGACCGACGTCAAGCCTGCTTCAGCCTGACCAGAGAATGTGGACAGAGGGGTGTATTCGTTGAGACCGAACAGTGACCTAATCTTCATGGGTACATGGGGAATGACGGCAGCGCGGTAGCGGTATCCCACTGGCATGGGAATAGGAGAGAGATGAGGGGTACTGCGGAATGGAAAAGGGTAATATTGTGATACTCACGCATGACCAGCAATGCAAGGGCGGCGATGAGGGAGATGTAGAAGAACATGTTGGACGCGTGTGAGCGAGTATTTGAATGGGCGGCGAAGACGTTCGGGTAATGAGAACAAAAAAGAAAGACAAGCGAAAAAGTACAAGGACGTTCCATATGATCACGTGAGGTCGACCTTGGTGACCATGTAGTCACTTTTTACTTACTACTACTAAAGTACTAAGCGACTTTGAACGAGATGGATTCCGAGCTGTACAACACTTTGGAGGTAATCAACGTTGGGAACAGACTGACGGACTGACTTACGACCATCGCAGGCAGAATTTTGTCCACCCATAGATACATCTCTCCTTGCAGCGCTTATCGCTGACTTGGGCCCCTCCTCGCCACCATCAGACCAGGTCGACACCCTCCGCACTACCCTCAAAGAACTCGCGAACCAGGCCACGGCACAACACGAACATGAACTCGACTCTGCTCATCTCTCCTCGCTATCCACCACCACAGACGGATCCAACAGTTCGCCTGACTTTTGCGCTGAATTGACAGAGAGCTCGGCTTCCGACTCTTCTGCCGTTTCACACCAGTCCTTTAGCTCTCCTATCGGATTCTTGCAGGCTGCACTGCCACACATACCCCCATCACTTCTCAGATGCGCACTGGCTCGAGCGGGCACGAGTGACGATGGCGAAGTGGACATGGAATCCGTCGTAGAAACGCTACTAACCAACGAATTCATCCGTGAGCTCGAAGAACGAGGCCTGAGCGCGCTTGACGACGACGAATCCCAGTCCCCGTACGCCTACGACGACCTCATCTGGAAACGTGTCGAGCCAAAGAAGAAACCCACAGTAAACGGAAAGGTCGGAAGGAAGGAGAATCCCCGTGGAAAGACCATTACCCTAGTCGACATTCGCCAGAGGCAGCATCTGCCATCACCCTTACCAGCTTCACCACCGGCACCTGATCCGTGGACGCAGCTATCTTCCCTTTCGGAGCACCTCGCAACGCTCCTCCAGCCACACCCTGCATCCTTCTTCCAGTCTCACTTCCATTCGCCAAACTATGCATCGCCCGCAAATGCCCTCCGTGCCGCACTTTCAACCATCGCAGACACTCATGATAACTTGTTCTCTGATACAACAACCCTCTTTACTATGCTCGACGTTCTCCGCGATTCTCCCGCGTACCCTTCCCTGGATGCTGAACAGCGCTCCGTCCTCTACGCCGATGCTCAGCTGGCCCTCCGTGCTACTCGTGGACGTGGAGACGACGCGATCGACGTCGTGTGGCTCCTCCTCGAGCTCGATCTCGATCTCGAATCTGGCACACTCGCCATGGGCGTATACCACGTCCCCCAATCACCCCTCAGCCCCAGCCGCTCGTCTGCGTGGGTCGCTTCGCCTGCAATCTCGTCGCCACCGCCACTGCCTACCGGTCGTGATCGAAGTAGTAGCACTAGTGCGGCGATGCGTCAACTCCCAAGCGGACCACCACCCGTTCAGCCCCCACCGACGTCGAAGCGGAAGAGTTTCACTTCTTCGACCACGGACAGATCGCGCCTGTTTGAGTGGCAAACTGTGCCCGAAAAGCCACACAAGGGCCCACACCCGCTCGCACTTCACATCCCTGCATATGATGCTACCAACCAGAGCCGACGCTCGGTGGGGACGGGCAAGCTTCGGGGCACCGGGAACGGTATGGGCAAGGGTGGCAAGGGCGACGTAGGCGAATTGACAAACCCCGATCTGCGGCAGCGCATGGCAGCGAGCCTGAGGAAGCGGGATGAACTACTCCGGGAGGCGTCCAAGGCGTGGAGCAAGGGAAATGCAAAAACACGAGGCGGTGAGGTTGCGCTGTACTTTGCTGAGCGGGTACGCGCGTCTCCCGTTGCCGACGGTTAAGTTTGGTTTTGCTGATCACCCCCGCCTTGCGATCAGGCCCGCGAATTCCAAGAGTTGGCACGCCGCGAGGCACTCAACGAAGCGCGCATCATGGTCGAGTCGAAACGGTGCGTGTTGGTCGGTCGTCCTTTGCGTTCCCCGCATACGTCCCTCGTGGTCGATACGGTACTCATTGTCCTGTAACGCCCCTGACGCGTACGCAGCTCTGCGGCCGCAGACCATAACACCATCGATCTCCACGGCACTTCCATCTCCGAGGCGGTCGTTATCGTCAAAGAGATTCTCCAAGACGAGGCATGTTCCCCCGGTAAGTTTTGTTTCCCTTGTGGTTCGCCCCTACTTCGCCCGTCATTCATACTCGCTCTGCCCGCTTCCATCTTCTCTGGGTGTGTATCTGTGCATCCGTGTGCCGCGTCGGACTTTGGAACCTGCCAGCGAAACCGCTGAAAATCATCACCGGGCGTGGGATGCACTCGGCCAACGGCATCGGCGTGCTCAAGCCCGCCGTTCGGAACGCCCTCGTGCGCGATGGATGGAACGTAGGCGTCTGGGACGGCGGGCTCGTCGTTCGCGGACGCGTTCCAGTGTCATGAATCTGTCGGTCGTGATGACCCAACACTGGCCATTATATTTTCTGCTGTATGTCGTTTCTCGTGTTCTTTTCTTGCGACTCATGTCACGCACGATGTAGACGAGTGACATGTACGTGTTTTTTTTTTGCTTTTGCTTTCCTCTTCTTTGTATTCCATCGCTCGATACCTGTAACGTGTGTTTTGTGTTACCCTCGCATCTCGTTCCATCTATCCTGTCTTGGTTCTTTCGTTGCTTTCAATTTGCACCATAATGTACGGTTTGATACGGTTGCTGGGGATGTGGAGACAACAAGTAGCATGTAGTGATGGCGACAACAATCTCACCGTTCCTGGGCGAACACCCGGGGCTGAAAAAGGTATTGAGACGAGTGAAAAGAGATAATGATACAACGGAAGCGAGCAACCGATCCTTTCCGTGATGTTGGGGCAAGGCGAGTCGAAAGGGACGAGCATCATAGCATGAAATGCATAGGTCCGCGCTCCAAGAAACCGATGGTAAAAGCAGTGGCTTATTATTAGTGGATGCATAGAAAAGAAAAGAAAAACACCGTCATCTTCACCACGTTCACCGCTTCCTCAATCCTGGCCGACGTGGAGGACCAAACTCCAGAGAGTGCCACGGGCCGTCCAGATTCATCTCATCAGCCTCGGCTTCTTCCCTATCAGGGGGCGCCGGAACACCAAGGTATTCCACTTCCTCAGTCCAAAAGTCTTTCAACAAGAGTTCATCAACAGACTCAGACCCGGTCCCAGGTTTGACAGCCGCAAGTTTCGAGTTCGGGCCAACGACAGTGCCAGAGCGCGTACGACGTACATTGGATGTAGAATCAGGCAATCTGGGGTCAGCGCCAACACCAGGCTTGATAGAATCTGATGCACGAATGGTGCCCGCTCGGTTTCGAGCAGTACGTCGTTTAGCCGTCTTTTTCATGGTGGGCTCGGCGGGGGCACCCCGCAAAGAACGAGAACGAGTCTGAAGCGGGACAGAGGAGGATGAACGACGCGGTTCTTCATCCGAGTGCGTATCCGGGTTACCTGCTCCGGATACAGTTAATAAGGAACAATTTCCCGCTGAAGTAAAGAATACGGAAACGTGTGCGCCCGACCAAAAGTGAAGTATAGATAGTCGCCGGGAACGACCTAGCAAGCCATTGCTCATGATACATACCCCGAATATCTATAGACTGAAGCTCCAGCGCCAAGTCTGATGCAGGGCTTGACGGAGGACAAGGAGCAGACGTATGAGGGGATGGTGGTGAGCCTAGTGTGACAGGGCCCCTAGACGCATGAGCAATGGACTGGCCACACGCAGGACTGATACCAGGCAAGCTGAATGGCTGTTCCCCGATAAATGATTTGGGTATACCACTGTTCCTGGATGTACGGACGAGATTTTCGCCATGTACAGGACTGGTACCAGGTAAGCTCAGTGGCTGTTGCCCAACAGATAGCTTAGCAGTTCGTGTACGGGAGTAATCAGAGTCAGGTAGAATGTGATAGTCTGCGATGAATGACCCAGCTAGGGAGCGACGCGCCGATGACGCGTCAACCGCTTCGTGACGGGCAAAGACTCGAGGGGCAACGCGAGCTGGTTCTCCGATTCGGTCAGCAGCATTACCACCCTCGCGCGTGGCAGGAAGTGACCTAATCGTGAACTCATCGGAAGATGAAAAGATACTGTTGCCGGATAGGTGGATGGCCTGACGTCGCGGAGGTACCGTACCGTCCATCATTTCAATATCGGGGCTGTCGACCATTACGGAGTCCTCGCCAAGCGTGAAAGAAGAAACGAGATTGGTGGCTCCAGTCCGAGGCCCAGGCAGATTTCGCAATCGAGATACGGCCGGTGTCGAATAAGACTGGGGTTGATCGGCATAAAATGAACCATCGCTATGAATGGATCCACCGGGTGATGGGATTTCACAAAAAGCGCGAGCAAATGCCTTGGGAGAAGCAGTTTCGTCCACCTGTGCAAATTGAGAGCGCATATAGGAGGTCGAAGGACTCGAAGGATAGCGTCGATGCTTGATGTGCCTAGCAGAATGCGTTCTAGTTGTTTCCTTAAGCGATGCGGTGGATTCTTTTCGTGATACTTGCCGAGCATTTTCAAAGAAAATGCCGGAAAGGGTGCGAGATTTCGCATGAAAAGAAACCCGCGAAACCCGACGAGAGAATCGAGCCCTGTCCTTATGTTTAGGAGAAGAAGTAGCTGAACCCGGACGGCTGCGAAAGGGTGATGCGAGAGTTTGAGGATGCGCACTATTTTCCTTGAGGTTCCTGGAACTGGTACGAGACAGGACGCGCTTGGCAACGGGAACTGGAGAAAACTGCTCGGGAACCTTTGGTGCTGTAGCGGTCGGATCATGAACCGATCGCGGACTTGGAGAAGGAAACGGTGTCTGAAACGTGAGATTATCTTGGAGTGCCTCCTCGGCGGGCTCGAGATCCGGGGCACGCTCTCGCGTGTGCTTGATCCTCTTCGCGATGTGTTCTCTGACGCCCTCTATGTTTTGGTCATCTTGCGGTTGCTCTGCGAGGGCCACACGACGGGAGCGTTTGAGCATACGACGGGTCATCTGGGTATGTGTGAGATTGTCCGCGTCGGGTGGGAGGACCTCGAGTGGAGATGAGAGTAATTTCTTGTGTATGTATCTCTTCTTGTGAGCATAAGTCACCCTGACGGACTGGCTACCGAGCATGATGGCCCCGGCGTCGACGCCGTCCTCGAGGACGACGAGATGACAGAGATTAGACGAGTTTCTATTTTATATAAGTGTGTATTACGTAACATTTGCGATCGTACACGAGGTGGAGCGCGCTTATATCATATGTGGCTGTGCTGCAGGTGCGACAAAGGACAACATCGAAAAACCGAACTGCAAAATTAAAAGGCGCACTCCTTCGCTCGGCCAATCATCATCAACCTGGATGTCCTCCTCTGTCTGACTACCGGCCCCGTTTTATAACTGTCTATCATGGTCGTCACTCGCAGAACACCAGTCGTACCTCAACCAACACTTGCACGCAGTCATTCCTCCCAGGACACCCAACGCCCTCCACGAACCTCACTCCCAAAGGACACCGCTAGCGCTTCAAGAGAGGCACTCTCTAGCGTGTCTGTAACATCTCTTGCTGGCCCTTCTAATGGGAACAATGCTCATCACACCAGTCTTGTGAGTATCTCTTTCTTGCGCAAAAACGAACCCCTACCGTCGGGTTACGTTCTCCCGATCAGTCTTGTCGACATCCCGAATTCCGCGTTCTATGTTCGACGTGAGGGGCTCATCGTCGTCGCTTCTAGGACAACAAGAAGTCTAGAAAGTCTAGGAGACGTGCCAAGGCAAGTATTCTTTTCGCTTCACCGTCTCGTGGTGCCCATGACCGCGCCTAGAACAAATACCAAAAGTCAAATTTTCAAGCCTTGCTCGACTTCCTTACCAAACTCCTTATCCTTGCGTTCACTATCTATACGTTCTCCGTATGTCCGCAAGATTCGCATCTCCAGTCCCCGATATGTCGCGGCTTGACCGAGTACAAGCGTATTGTACTTGACCCCTATATCATTCCACCGATACAAGCAATGCTCGCGCACCCCTCTATTGCCCCCCATATCGAACATGCGACGCCTTATGTTCACCGTGCCGTCGAATTATCGACCCCAGTTCTCCTTCACACTCAACGAGCGTGGAACCTTCATGTAGTCCCTCAATGGCAAACACGTATCGTACCCAAATGGAAGAAACACGTCGTCCCTCAGTGGAATAAGCATGTCACCCCGTACTTGGATCAATACATCGTACCTCACATTCAGCTCGCCCGATCAAAGTGGGAGCCTTATCGTCGCGACGCCGAGCAAGTATACGTGCAACGCATCTTGCCGCGTGCCGAAATGGCTATCTACAACCTTCGGCGATGGCATCGCCAAACACAGCCTTATGTCCTGCTGGCAGCGTCAAAGACCAAGGACGGGTATTATGCCGCCAAACCCTACGCTCTTCCCATAGTGAGGGCCTGTGGCCGTTTGCTTCAGCGATTCGCACTGCTCCTACAAGACCAACGCCAAAAATTTGTTGATCCCCATGTCGCCAAAATGTGGGAGAAAGTCAAGGAGCTTAGCAGAGGGAGACAAGTCGCTCAACAGGATACCCTTGATCGTGGCTCGCCGACATCCGACACCCTATCCACGGTCCTGGAGACGCCGGCATACGAAGTCACCGCCTCCTTTACCCATTTTCCAACGTCCGCCTATGCTGCCGCTCCTACAACCGAAGAGACCGATGTCGCGCACTCATACGCATCATCGCTTAAAACCAGTGAAACATCCGATACAACGCAAGTGGCTCCTCGTCCCACGTCGTTGGAGCCGATTCTTTCGACGAATCCAGAACCAGCGAGATCCACTCAATCCGCGAGTTCGCCCATGGAGCTCAAGTCGCTCCTGAGCGCTGATTTTGTGTTCGCCGAGTCCTGGCACGTGTCCGAACCAGAGGAGCTGGACCCTGCTAAATCATCCGTCTTTGTCACGACAACCACTGCACCATCAAGTGCTCCCGCCGCCGATGAGCCCACCAGAACCCCCACGTCGGCGGCACCGCCGAAAATTACTGTTGCAGCGGCCTCGGCAACGGTCCCTCCAGTGAATTTGCGTGACGAGGAGGACATCGATTTCGATGCTTTCTACGCCGAGTTGGGACTCGATGAACCGCTAGGAAATCCAGGTGGCTCCGAAGAGTACAATGTCGTTCCTCCTGGCCCGCCGGCAGAAACCGAGGAAGAGAGAGCAGAGCGTCTCCGTCTCAAAACTGAGGAAACCGCACGCAGGCGCGCCGATATCGAGTCTCGCCAAGCCAAGTGGGAAACGGAGCTTCGAGCGCAGATGGAACGCAGCACCGTTCAGCTCCAGAACCGCCTAGAAGATTTGCGCGCCACCGCCGCCGTAGAGCTCGCGTCATCGACCGACGTTCGCACGTCGATCGAGGAACTCGTTAGCGAAGCGGAGAAGTACCTCAAAGGGGCTGAGATTTATCTCAAGAATCTCAAGGGAGAAAGTCGAAAGTCGGACGAGAAACTGGCCCTTTGGGATCGTGTTGCCGATCGTGTGGCCGGCAAGTTTAACGAGCGGTTGTCGGCCACCGAGGGGGTCATCAATGCTTGGTATAGGGTCATACTCGACAAGGAGCTCCAAGAGGTTCGTGAAAAAAAAAACTAAATATTTTCTTATTGTCCTTGGCGTCCGCTAAAAATGCCATAGGTTGCTACAGTCACTGCCCAAGTGCGTGAAGTAGCAGAAAGAGGCCAGTTAGATTTGGGTCTCGATTATGCATGGCTGGAAGACGTGACGTATGGTGACTGGCAGCGATACCACGCTCTCATTGGAAGTCAGTATCAGTCCCGAGGAGCCCCAAACTGGGTGACGAGAACTGATGGTGCCTTTGACAGGTAGCGAGGAGTACGCTCAGGTGGCCGCTTCAATTCAAAATGGAACGTACATCAGCGGGGTGGTGACCAACCCGCTGAGCCCTATTATTGAAGATCTGGAATCTGAGGTGCAGGATGTGGTCATCGGATTCGAAACACGACTTCGTCGGATAAAACGTGATGGGGAACGTGCATTCAATAATCAAGGCAATGGCGGTGGGCAAAAGGAAGAGGAGAAAGGGTCCTGTACTGATCCTGGGCCTGAAGCTTCCATTTTGCCCGTGCCACGCGAGGGTGCCGGAAAGGGTGATGCGGTCTTCATCCCCCCTGTCGTCATCGGGCGGAGCCAGGAAGAAGTGTTGAAAGCACTTGGTAAGGTTGAGCCGGTATCTGAGGGCGAGGGTATCGTGGGTGGATCAAACGTTGATCCGGAGGAGGCAGTATCACGTCTCGCACGGGAAGTGGAAAGCGGCGCAAAAATGGCGCATACGGAACTGTGATGGAGATCTGCAGGGCTTTGTTTGCCATGTTGTTCAGTAAATGGTTCGATTAGTTTGGATATGCTTTATGCAACGCGTACGAGCAGGCGGTCGTGCGGAGTGCGCGAGTGCGGGCGGCGACTTGGTCCAGGGTCCAACTGGCGTAGTAGGCGAGGGTGAGACATGGCTCTCGTGGCTTCCATGTGTGACCGACGTTGCGAGATTACGGGACCGCAACCCTCTCTGGACCCTGCACGTCGTCCACGGTCGCTGTCCTTCGCCACGAGATCTAAGCACGGTTTTACCCACCGCTGGGCCTGGGCCGCTGTGTTTCCCATGCACAGCGCTCGCATAAGACCCACATGGGACTCACATGGGCCCATTGCAACGCAGATTGGTAGAAGAGTGGCAGGGGCGGGCCCGGGACGTGTCTAGATGGTGAGTAGCACGTACGCACCTCTGCGGCACGCGACCGAGCTGCCCTGTGCACCGCATCTCTCTGAGGTCGCTCCTCCGAGCGAACTGCCACCTATACATTCTCCATGACTCCGTGATGAAACGCTGTCGCGTACCTTTAAATTGGCGAGAGGGGAGGGGGGGCGGGAAACCCGCCGTATGTAAACGACGTTGGGTCATCTTAGCAAGGCACCAGATAGCCTCCGAGGTGGCGCACACGTCTACATACGCCCTTCATCACGGTCGTTATGTACTGTAACGTGACTCAGGATGTGTAGTATGTACACACCTCGCGTACGTGGGGTTTTATGGGGCCAGCTTATCGCTGGCGCCTCGATGCATCAGGTCCAGGTCGCTTCAGAAATGAATTCAGGCCTGCCCCTCGGGCGTGACGGGCTCACCAATTCAGCATGCGGTTCATAAAGTGATACAAACGAAAATGAATTGTTAGAATTAATGCGTCAAACAATGATGAAACCAGTGAATTATTCAGATAGCAGGGACATGATCTGTTATCAACCCTCGGTCGGGTCCTCCTCGGTTTTCCACCGTAAATTTGATTCGTAAAACATGATGAGCTGGTGGGGGAAGGCGATTGGTGTCGGATTTGTGTTCGCAAGCGAGCGCACACACCTTCTGGGGGAATTTTTCGGCACAAAGACGCGAGTTTTCCCGAACACGTTTCTTGTCGCTCTTCCTACACGACAGTCAGCACTGCATGACGAAACCAGTTGGACAAAGGACTGACAGGGTGAAGAACACGTAGAGTTCGCCGTCCTCTTCGCGTTCGACCGTGTCAATAGACTCTATGAGGTCTTCCCATGACGGAGCTTTCATGTGCTTTTTCATGGTGCCAATGATTTCTTCCTCGGGATCCCGTTTGTTGGCGAGGCCGTTGCTCTTCCGAGGTTTTTTCTTCACCCGTTGCTGGTCATCGTCTTCATCGCGGGTCTCTACCTTGTCTGATGGCACGTCGTCCTTCTTTGCCCTACCGCGCTTCTTTGCGAGGTTCTCCGGTTCGATCGATGAATCTACGTGGACAAGCGATTTCCGTGAGGGCTTTTCAACGAGTTGAGGTTTCAACTTGATGGGCTCTGACTTTCGAACGGCCGACTTGTTCTTCTTGTGCTCTGCCCAAAAGGTATCGATGAGTTCCTGTGCGTTGCTGAGACGGCGTCAACTCGGTAGCAGTTTGAAACGGAAAAAAAAAGTGAGGCCACACCCTGCGTCTCGCTCGTCCACCCAGCTGTTGTGTTCCTCGTCGTAGTTCTTCCACTTGACAAAGTAGCCCATACGACCCTTTGTCGCGCGGTGTCTGTGATCACGCGAAACAAAGGACGATGAGAGGACTCACCCCAGGGAACTGGCCTTTCTTTGCATCCAGGATTTTCTCTATTTCGTATTCTTCCTCGCCTTCTCCTTCCTCTTCTTCGTCGCCGTCCTCGGATTCTGCTGCAGTCTCCTCTGGTCCATGGTCTTGTAGTTCCTCCACGACTGAATCGGAGACGGACGCCGCCCGTCGTTTCTTTGTTGCGTACGTCTTCTTCGTTGACCCCGTCTGGAGTTGTATCTCACTTCCGCTCTCCGAGGTCACGTCTGTAACGCGCGGCATCGCTGGCTGGCTATCTGAGACGCGTTGTTGTATGACCCCAACCCACAGGCGGCACCAAACACAAGCGTGGGAAATACATTCAATCTCCGCGTGGATAGACCCCCCTCTGCAAGTCTCCAAAATAGGCAAGAACACCCCCTATCTACGGGACGGGCTCGCACTTCGAGCGCGCGCTTCTCTTCCTCTCCCCTTCTTTGGGCCCGATGGCGGTGGTCGTACGAAGGCATAGTCACACTGTATGACCTGCTCCAACAACGGCGTCCCGGACGCGCCATCGATGGCCGCCTGTGCCTCTGCCATGGTTTCGTACTCGACGAGCGCATAGCCCTTGTTCGCTGCGCATGAGCCCGCATGCCAGAACTGAAAAGACGGAGCCCGTCGCGCACCTTGACATAGCCGGTACGGCGATCGAGGTTGAGATGTAGGTTTTTTATTTCGCCGAATTCAGCAAATTTATCGGTCACGTCTTCCTCCGTTGCCTCTTCGTGGACGTTGGTGACCAACACGATCCAGCCCTCGACAGCTGTGTACGAACGAAGTGGATCAGAGAGGCGCGGAAGGACGTCACCAGGAACGACGGGACGTACAGCGTGCGGCGCGGGTGTCCAAATCCTTGGCGTGCGAGGGCTCGACTCTGTCGTACGTCGCGTCCGCGTTCACGACGCCGTCGTTTGCACCTGGTGGACCGTGGTCAACGACACGCCAGCAGAGAGGGAAAAAGGTGGGGACTCGCCTGTCGTGTTGTGGAACCCTCTTCCTCTGCGTCGGACGGTGCCCGCGTCGGCGACTGCAAGCGAAAAAAAAAAAAAGAAAAACGTGAATGAGCTCATCGCGGGCAACGACGACGACGAAGAAAAGGCGGACCGTCGTCGATGTTCATCTCGTCGTCGGACATGATGATGGTCACTCTTGTGCGTGTGACAAGCGTGACAATCCAAGCCGGAGAATCGCCACGTGTGCGCCGAACAATTGAGTTCTGTAACGTGCACCGCCAAACGCGGTCGTCGCCAAAGTGAGTCGCGCTAACGGAGGCCATGTCTGTATCCTCATCTACAGACTCGTTCAAGTAGTGAGTCGTACTCAAGTGATTAGTATCATGCTAATCTTGCTTGCCAGCCCCGCCTTCATTCATTCATCCGTCTGTTCGTTGGCGGGACAACTCTTATTTTCACTTCGCCGCGCCGCTCAGCGTGTCATGCTCGAGTTTGGGCCCTTTTCGTGCCTGGTTGAGTCCAGGACACCGCCTCGATTCGTATCGAGATCTTTTCAAACTTTATGAGATCCAGCAAAATATTTCCGAAGGGCAATCCTTTTTTTCAATTCTCACGCGACAAAACCGCTTCGCGACATCCTTCTGACTGTCTCTATTTGGATCCAGGGTATATTCTTTGTTCAGCTATTTAAGCCCCTTCGCTCTCGCCATGGATCTCCAGCACCTTCTCCAGTTCTCTTTAGACACTTCTTCTCTCTTCTCTACGTGAAAACATGAACCCTGTTCCTCTCATTAACCACCCCTGCATCATCTGCTGCAGGCCGACCTCCATGTGGTGCAGCCGCTGCCAGGCCGCGTGGTATTGCACCCCAGAGCACCTCCAGAGCGTGAGCTTCCCTCTTATCACGCGACCTTGTCGTAAGCTCACGCGACTCGACCGCCTCTCTTTCAGGACTGGTCTCGCCATCGTAAGGAGTGCGTCCCAGTCGCCAACGCTCAAAACTACAACATGATCGCCACCCCGCCACCGGTCGAGCAGCAGCTCATCATGGTCTCCGCCATCCTCTTCTCTCCCGAAGAAGGTATGCGCCGCGCCGGCCCGCGTATCAAATCTCATGACTAATCTCCCCGTAGAACGCCCGAGAATCATCACCCTCAAGTGCCGCCCATCTCAGGTCCCCTCCCAGGGCATCTGTCCCCAGCCACTCGTCAGCGGTCACTTCCCCGATGGCCATGCGGAGAGCATCGTCTTGACCCAGGGGTTGAACGGAGAGCCACTCCGCTTCCCCCTCCACCTCTGGTACTCCCCGACCGCCCTGTCGCGCGGTGCTCCCGTCAACCGCGCCATCTATCACATCACCTCCGGCGCAGCCCTCAAGGCGTGGTGCGGAACCGTCGTCGTCCTCAAGTTCAACGGCTCCCGAAGGCAGGGATACTCCGATGCCGGATCCAACGACCTCCCAGCATTGTCTGCCTACTTTTTGGCTTACAAGTAAACGCATAACGCGTTGGTATTTTATTTGTAATTAATCTCATCTGTGATTCGCCGTAGCACGTCGACGCTCACAGTTTATCGTTGCTACACGCAGCTTATTTATTTATTCGCTTTGCCGTTCATTCGACTGTAGCTGTGTCCATTTCCTTGATGTATATCCCATAGCGATTGTGTTCATAGTCTCCCCCCCAATAGAGATGGTACAATTGTACCAGTTTGTTTGTTACCCGCCAGATTAATGTTCCTTCTCTCTCAGCGACCCTCCCGAAATGGCGATCAAAGATTAACGCGACCGTGTTAGTGGGAAGAAGCGCTGCAGCCTTTCCCAAGGGGAGAAGGGCACATGACGATGGTGTTTGCAGGTACAGTGCTAATATTGATTACATAACTCAATATCAGACATACTACGACCACAGATCCAAGTACCATCGACTCGAGCGCCATGTTCTCCTTTGTTTCCTTTCCACAACCAACACGTCGCGAGCACCACACCGCTACACGCCATCATCCAGATGTCGACGATCTCATGGACACCGACGATCTCGACACCACCACTTCCAAGCTCACCTATCCAGGTGAAACAATTACCTCAGCTCACAACTCCATGCGGTGAGGCTTCTCCGCACAGGTATTTCGCTGACCCAGCATCTCAAAACGATGCGGTACGTTAGTGGTCACGGAACATACGTGGACGGCGAACAGGTCATCGCCTCCGTCGCCGGGAGTGTGGAGCGAGTTAACAAACTCGTTACCGTTCGTGCGGTCCGCACTCGGTGAGTTCACGTTCTATTTTATCCACCTCGTGTCGAGACCTCTTTACTTTGCACATCCAAGGTACAATCCCGTCGTTGGCGATTTGGTAGTGGGACGTATTAGCGAGGTCCGTCTGTCCGGATCTTGAAGGTTCTATTAATTTTTTTTGGGTAATAGGTCCAGCCCCGGAGATGGAAGGTCGACGCGAATGGACGTCAGGAAGCTATTCTGATGCTTTCGTCCGTCAACCTGCCTGGCGGTGTTCAGGCATGTCGCTTTACATCTCGCTACCCACCGCGGTCCCATGACGTTTGGGGTGTTCCCTTGGCATTCCAGCGCAGGAAGCTCGAAAGCGACGAGCTCCAGATGCGGACCTTTTTCGAAGAGGGGGATCTCCTCGTTGCAGAGGTCCAGGCCTTTTTCTCAGACGGTGCCATGTCGCTTCACACACGTTCACTCAAGTATGGCAAGGTCTGACGGGTAGTTTTCCCCATGAAGATCTGCCTTACTCACGGGATCTCAAGCTGCGAAACGGGCAGCTGGTTGTCGTCCCACCTGCCCTCATTCGGCGTCTAAAATCGCATTTTATTTCACTCCCCTGTGGTGTTGATCTGATTCTGGGATTGAATGGTTACATATGGGTCAGCAAGCATGTCCAGGACAGCGATCATGGGGAGGAGGGCTTTGATGCAGAGGCTGTTTATTCCAATCAGAACGACGTGCGCATAGTCATTCCGTACTCCGTGGCAATTGTGTTCACCCAACTCTGTTCAAGGATATTGACGTTGCAACGCGTACTGCCATTGCGCGCATTAGCAATATCATCCGGCTTCTAGCGGTCCATTTCATTCCGTTGACGGACACTCGGCTTTTGGAGGCGTACGATTGGGTGATTGAGCAAGAAATGGACATCAAAGATCTAGTACACGGAGATGAGGGAGAGGCGCTCGTAGCCATGGTAGGTAGCGACAGATAATGTTACTTTTATGCATCATATGTCGTCGTCATCGTCGTGATTTGTACCTCCATCGTCGTTGTCATCGTCGCCGCTGCCCTCGACCTCATTCTCGTCGTGGTCAGTGCTGTTCTCGTCCTCGTCCTCGTCATCGTCATCGTCATCGTCATCGTCATCGTCCCCCTCGTCTTCCTCGTCGTCTATCGTCTGATCCGCTGCGTCTGGTGGCAGTGGGTCCGGCTGCGGAGGCGGATGGTGGTGCGCCTGACTAGTTGCGCCGTTGGCCATCCTCCGTGCTTCTGCTGCGCGTTTCATTTCCTCCTTCCCCTCATCGAGAGGGAGCAACTGTTCCAATGCGAGGTCTTTCCATCGCAACGCACCATTAACGCCGCCTCCGGCATAACCCATGTCTTCAAACAAGGCGCGGGAGGTAGGATCGTACGGAGGCCTTGGACGTGCGGCCGGGTGTTTTATGTTTGTGGGATTTCCATACGGATATGAAGGGTGAACCTGTGAAGGTAAGACTGAAAGGAGGGAGGAGGGACCGTCAGCGTTGGGAACACGACGCGCACGAGCGCGGGGACGGAGACACACTGTCAGAATCGTCGGGGTTTGGCGGGATCATGTGGGCAGGTATGTCGAGATCTATGCGTCACGCTTCAGGGCAGCCCATGGAGCGTGGCAAGAGGGGCCACGCACGCACCGTCGTCAGATATCTCGCCCGAGATGTACTCAAGACTATCGATCGTGTCAATGACCTTGAGGTCATGCTCTGTCATGTGCAGGTAACAGTATGTAAGGTCCTGGGCGCTCGGTCAGGGGTCGCGTGAGATGGAGAACATAGTAGTAGGGACGACCGACTGTCATGGTGGCGTTCTCGAGGCCTGGGACCGGCGTTCAGTCGTATGTACACGTGAGTCGGTGATCATGTAGTTACCAGTGCCAAGTGGGCCTGACTATTCGCTGCGACGCCGCGCAGGACCACGTAACGTACCGTAGTACTGGTTCCCGTAGTCGTGTGTGAGTGTGTGAGCGGCAGCTACGGTACTGATCGTTGCACAAGGGCCAGCGGGCGGTGGTGTCGGTAGTTGTGGCTGTGCTATTTTATTCCGCGTCGCTGAGCCTGACCGGCTACTGTAAATCAACTCGACTCCGAGGTTCGTTCAACTCGACGCCTAGGCTTAGCCACTATTATTATTAGGATCTGAAACATGCATGGGCTACCCATACTCGCCCATCATGATCTCACAAACGACTTCACTGAGGGCAGTGGGCATTTTTCTTCGGATGCGGTTGATCGATCACGTACGCTTTTTTTTTTCTTCTCAGAAACGGTCCTCTGGACGCGCTGTCAGTGTCAATTATTTTTTTTCTCGCACTATTCGCCGATCGGGGTGGTCCCTGTTGGCCCCCCGAGTGCCTTGAGAGAGCAGCTTTTGGATGTTTGATTATAACAACAGGGGATTACTTGAACCCTTCTCCGATCACTTGGAACCGAATTGCCCGAGCCGCGACCGAGCGTGACTGCCTATCCCACAGAGGTGGGAATCACTCTTTGCAGAGCCCCCGCACCCCCCCCTCTTGGACTCCCTCGTCAAGTTTAACCCAGAACGTGGCAAGGTTCGAACAGCAGGATGACCCTACCCTTCCTCGTTCGTCTGTCCACCAAAGTCAACATCCGCTTCGCTCGAAACAAGGGGATGCATGTCTCACCAACGGTGCGAGCGCCACAGGGTCTGGGTTCATAGGGTCCAACAGGAACTTTTGAAAATGACAATAACGTGCGGCCATTTACGCGGTACAGTGCATATCTCACCCACTCCTGAGACGCCGATCACGTTTTCTTGGGCATGCGGGAAAGGCGTGCCTCTTATCAGCATCGATGGCACCCGTTCTGACAAGCGAGCGTCAAGGGCTATCGAGAGACAATTCACCAAAGGCATGTTTCATAACGTGATTGCTTCCGCGCCTTCAAGTCAGCGACCTTTACTTGATGACAAGGACCGTGGAGATCGCTGAGAAAACGGGTATTTGTCGTTGGATCCTGAGCTATTCCCTGATCAAAAAGCAAGGTTTGCACACTTTTTCTTGCACCAGAGTTTACTGATGCACCGCTTGCTACGAGATGGAGGCTGTTCGGGTTCACAATTCTTCCTGTCGTTACACGGTCGTGCGATTGTCGGTCTTATACGACGTTTTACTTTGCATTGAGTTCGTGACAGCCAGCTTAGCATCCTCTAGCGCACTGTGGGGCATAGCCTCGGATCTATGTTACACTCACCCTGACTTACATTGGCGCCAGAACGACACGTTCGGCGCTTCTCGCCACATGTCAATCGCAATCTATGGGTCAGTAGCCAATCACACCGGCGGATGGGCTTAGCCGGAACCTAGTTTGAACTAAGCAACATGGCAACCATGTCCCGGATAAGTAAGTCCACGAGTCGGTTGATTATCTTGCTGGATGAATACCCCTGTTTCAGCACCCTATTATTGACTGCATTCCTACTAAATCGTTTAACAGTGGCAGACTCTGCCTTTTTGTACTGCAACTGGGCCGCGTCGAGCGACCCGACGCTACCAGGTCGCGTAAGATGGCAAGCTGCTCTGCCACACCGGCACTGCCCCTCTTCGCTCGTCCCCGGGTGAGTTCCAGATTCTTCTTTCTCCCGGTTCGTCAGCACCGCCGAATACTGTAGACGAATCCGGGGGGCAAGTGCGACACTTTGCGCGAAAGTTCGAAACGCGGTGTTGTCCCGGATCCGTCTCCGAACCCTCCGCACGGAACTACTGTCAAACCGCAAGTGCGTCGGAGTCGCCCGTCGTTTCATCGTCGTCGTCATCCGTCACTATGTCCTGTTTCCCGTTTCCCGTTTTCCCTTTTTTATTTTTGACGCAAGAGAAGCCGAGGGAGAGAAAAGAGAGAGACAAAACGAGCAAAGTCTGTTTTAGGGATCTCAATGGTCCGACGACCAGCGCAGCGGACACGCTGTCACCTCGCTCCGTGCCGTAGACAAGGAAACGGGGAAACCGACATCGTCCACCCTCCCAACCCGGTACTCCAAAACGCCACTGCCCCACAGTGGGATATATCCCCGCCTCGGGACACATGCCAGCACAGTAGGGAGGTGGTGACGCGCTCCAGGTCCTTCCCACTGCTACGGCTACGGATGTCCAAAAAGAGTGGGCGAAGGAACGCCCCAGACGTGCAAGCCGTCCCACGTGTCGGCGGCGCTAACGAGGTTGCGGGCGAGGAAGCTATGTATCATACTTTGAACACTTCAATGCGATAACGATCCGCGCGAGATTCACTTTGCAGGCGTTCGTAGATCCCCGCAGAAGAAGGGAATCAGTGCTAAGCGGTTTAAGGCGGGATTTTCGCACCAGGCCCCCCTGTCACCGATGATCACTGCCGGCGTGGTTGCATTGACAGGTCTGCTTGCCTCCGATAAAATCGTCCGTGCTGCTTAACGAGTCACCGGATCATCATAGCGTTTGTCCTGCCAACAAAGGTTCGTACAGACTAGATCTCATACACGTATGAAAAGAAAATGTATCATGCTGTTCACAATGTCAACGATGCGACAAAGTCGGCGCTTGTTGCTTGGTATGACTATATGTACATGTGTCTCATGGCTCCCTCTCTACCACTCTCTCCGCGCGACCTGTGCCTGCTCTTGGCAGCTCTGCCTTCTCTTCGTTAACAGTCCGCCCTGGTTTGTCTTTCTCGAGGTTCTGTAGCCGCATCTCGACCAGGAACTCCTTGTCCCGGATCGCCTGCGACCAACTAGATAGAACAGCCATCGCGGAGACCACGACACGGGACAAGCCACCAACGGCGAATATACCAGGGTATATGTGCACAACTAGAAAACGCCCACGTGGATCAGAACACAGGCACGAGCATGCGTTACACTCGGAACTTACACAAAAATCTCTTGCTCAGGGGCACATGCAACATCTCTTGCAAAACGTACACGGTCCCCGCGGGGACAACCAGCATGGCCACAAGGCATACCAGCAGCGGGAGAATGAGTTCTTTGGTCGCGTGACGCAGGTCAGGGTGAGTCCATCCGTTGCTTAGCAGCTGTAATCCCACATAACGTGAGTTCGCGACGCCGAGCGATAAATAGTACCACGCACCACGTGCAACGCGTCATATTGTCTCCGTGGTAGCTGTAACCTCCGACGGAGCCGTATGGCGATCTTGCAGTACACGAGTCCAAGGGACCACATGTCGACTAACCGAATAGTTGGAGTCATCGTGGGATAGAGCGTCAGCCGTATCGGCAGGACAACGTAGAGGTCCACGGCGAGCCCCAACAGTATCGGGATGAGCACTCCGAAGAATATAGCCATGTATGCCATCTTAGCAACCCATAGGAGGCTTTGCTTGGCAAAGTACACCGCAAAGTCTGCTCGCGGCCCGTCTCCCGTTCCACGCTGACGCCGTCTGTCCATGCTTTCTGCCGCTTTCGCCACCAGGTAGCATGCCCAGAGGATGTAGAATCCTGCGAGGAAGGAGTAACCGTCGTGAACGTACGAGGAAGAGATCAACGCGAAAGAGTGTCTCCCAACTTGCACTGGGACCGCAATGCAAATCGCCGCGACGATAGCCATGATAGTCCAGACAGCCGTAACAAAGATGATAATCCTCAGACGAAAACGTGGAGGGAAGTACACCACGATGTAGTCATCCTTGACGTCGCGTTTCGCCTTGAATGCCTCTGCATTTTGTGAAGCTATCAGCGCTGCCGCTTTCTCGTCCAACGGTGTACCATCTTCATGAACTTCAGCGGTGGCGCGCATGTCCCGAGGAAGTGCAATGTTATCGCTGGCAGGGACTCGACGGAAAGTCCCATCCCGTGTGGCGTTCGTTTCCTCTTCATCTTTTGCGGACCTCCGAAGGTAAGCAACCCAAGATTTGTACACTTTTGAGAACTCTTCCTCGCGGTGTTTGTCCCCAAACATGTATGACGTCAGTCGTAACTTCGCGGCCAAGAACTTCCAAACTCTAACAGCCACGCGGTACACGGTTTTGCGTGGTCGTAGATAGCGCATGGTATACGGAAGCACGATTTGTAGGAACAGAAGATCGATCGGAACTTCGGAAAGCGGCTCCCTGAGGATCCTACATGGTTAGCTTGAGCGCGACAAAAAGATTCAGGTACGTACCGTGTCTTCCAGCGTATTGGGAATATAGATCGGTTCCCAACGAAAAGTAAAATTGCAAGGCTCCCAACACCACAGGCAACGACCATCGCATACATGAACGCGCTAATGAGTAGCTTGCGGAATTGAGTAAAGGTCGGCCTGTCTAAAATGTCGCGGATGGGATGAAAATTTTGATCCTGGGGATCCTTTATAAACCACATCGCACCCGGGCGCATGATGTTCCTGCATCCCCCCAAGAGGACGGCGAATTGGTACCTAAAGCAGGTCAACACCTTAGGTCAACACAGGCAGTCCACTTACATGAACATGGTTCCCGCGACCCAATGGTAGAACATTGCTGTCAAGGGTGCTTGCATGAAGAATGCTACCCTTGATTCAAGAGACGCCTCTGGAAATACCCATATCGTGCAAGCATCCAACATGATACCACATCCCAGTGGAAAGATAATCAACTCAATGATGATGAACATCGCCACCTGCGCCATGTCAGTATCATTTCCTTTAGCGCGTGCGTACAAGCACATACCTTGACCACCAATAGTTGTTGCCGGACAGCATTTCTGACCGCTCTGCCAGCAGTCCTCGCATTCCCTACGGTGAACACATTCAAATAGAACGCCAGGATGATACCAACGACGCAGTAGCCCAGTATCACGGCAAATGCTCGTTCGCTGCTTCCGTGACCCAAGGTCAAGCGGATCCATGACTGCTGGAAGTGACTGGTAAAAAGTCTGACTTCTCGACCGACGTAAGCGAAACGAGGTTCTAGGAACCGTGCGATGGCCGAATCGCTTTCAAAAAAGTCAATTATCTTCTGCGAGAGATGGGATGGGCGTTCTTGATGCGGGGATTGCAACCATAGCGATGCTGCTGCAGATAGTTCTGATCCTTTCATGGCCTAAAACCTTCCTGTAAGTAATTGATGACTGAATTCGTGATACAACGTACCACCCACGAAGATATGTCGTGTGACTGGGAGGAACCTACCGAAGGCGGGACTAAGTTCTCGCCGAAAAAGGTAACCAAGCCATGGGCATTGGATAAGACGAATTTTGATGTCTTGCACAAAAATGGCCAGAGGAAGCGACCGAGAACAAGGGTAAAGAAATCCACAAAGGGATCGGTGGCGATACGGGTCCCTCGGATAGGAAGGTGGAGAATATACAGCGTTCTTTGAGGATCCAGCTGAAGACGGATGAGTTAGGCTAGAAATGGTGACGAATGGACTATTTTGACGAACTGATAGGAGCGCAGCTGTCTTGCCGAGTGTGAATGGGAGCCATACTCCAAAACCGACAGCGGTATCCAGAACAAAGATCATTAAGATCACCTATGAACGTGTCAGCGAAGAAGTGTGATCAGATGCTGCAAACTGACATTTTGCACAACACCAAATATGGGGCCCCGGAGCCCGATCGCTATCATAGGTTGAGTTTGACGGAACCAACCATGCACTATGGACCAACCTTCAAGTGCCCCCTCCATATCATCCTCGACGCCAGCTTCTAAATCATCCACTCCATCATTCAATTGCTCAGCTGGGCCTAAAGGCTGCGGCTGTGCCGGTGCCGGTGCCGGTGGCCCTGGTCGGTTAGGGACATTGAACTCTCCGATATCGACAGGATCCTCTTCGTCGTCTTCGTCGTCTTCACGGTCTGCATCTGCGTCCCAGAATACACGCTCTGGTTCATCGTCCTCTGAGTCATCCTCATCATCGGGGGGCACTTCAAGTACTTGTCCCACCTCACCATCCGTGTGGCGTCCTTGTCGTTCATGCCCTATTTCACGAGATATACCCATATGATCGTCATCGACGTCAGAGGGATCGGATGTCGTAGATTGAGGATCGCGGAAGTAATGCTCAAATTCATCCTCCATCTCATCCCTTGTTCTCTTCTTTTTGTCCATGTCCCCAGCAGTCACGCTTGAAGAACCCGCCGCCAACGCTTCAGGTGGGTTGTTATTTTGCATTGTGAAGTGCCCTGAGGTTGCTGCATGGTGAGTGGTCGAACCCGGTCCATCTTCAACGGCGAAGGAGCTATTTGACAGAGGTAAGTGCGTGAAACTGAAGTCCGAGGAGACTGGAGACGATGTCGCGGAGGATGATTGAAAAGCGCTGTCACCTACAGCGGGTGGCGTCGTGGGACGAGGGGATGCAGTCCGAGGAGACAAGTCAGGGGAAAACACGATCGATCGACGGCGAGGTTCATCCTCCGGAATTGGGGTACCTGCCATCATTGCCGTCTGCAGCGCTACCAGGGACCGCGCTGGCATCTCAGGAATCGGCTCTCGGATTTCCTCCTCGGCATTCCTGTTCGCCGCAACTCTGAACGTGAACTCGAAAGGGGTGGAGTCCATGACAGTAGAATGACCAGAGGCCAACTCTGAAGGTAGTGATGATGCGGTAAAATTTGAAGTGTCAGAGGAGGGACCAGCCTGCGAGTCGGTGCCTTGACTCTCATCATTATTACCCTCGTCGAGTCGCCTGGGCATACGCCTCCGGACTTCCAAAGCGCTCGGTACAGAGTCTACAATCGTATCCTCTTTCTCCTTCCCTTTACCAGTGCTTACTGATGGCGTGTCAGGGTTCACCTGTAATGCAGTCGCTGGCAGAGAGGGGACTAAGGGAGGATCGACACGGGGAATTTGAGGCCGACGTATCGGGTCGCGCACAAGCTCAAGACGTTCTGGATCTTCGAAGTGTCGCGGAAGAGCTTCGAAGCGAGGATTTGGTGGGATGGGACGATGAGGACGCCAAAGCCTTGCCTGGCGGCGTGCCTCAACATCTACGTCAAGAGGTGCTTGTCTTGGTGGAACAAGCAAGCGAGCGTTCACATCTTGAATAATAATGTTTGCGGGTTGTGGGTTAGGGGGGTCTTGGGGGAAGCCAGCAATTTCGTCTTCTTCGAAAACTCCAGGGCGTGCATTCTGCGATATCCATTCGCGAAGGAGAAAAACGGCGACAAAGACTAGCACAATGAGAGAGGCGATGATTTGGCCAGCGAATATGTCAGACGACAAAGTTTGCCAGAATGCACGAGATGTAAAGCGGCGCAGAATTGTCGCATTCTTGAACGAAGAAACGGTGTCATTGCCAGCTGTCAATGTTTGAACGATCCCAATGAGTCGAACATCCGCAGGTCGCTCACGACCGCTGATCCACCACGCTCTGGGTCATATTTAGTACCTTGAAACCGATAAGCCGTCAGTAGAACGTACGTTGATTCTCCCATCGTGAAATAAACTCTCCATGTCCAGATAGTGATCCAAGGCAGTAATGCCAACCAAACAATTGCAATGAGGATGGCTCGTATTCCGAAAAGGGATGCGAAAAACGCTTGTTGTGCCAGTCGACGGATGAGTAATAGAGGTGGAAGTGAATTGGGCATGTCAGAGGCATAAACTGTTGTCAGGGTCAGACACCACAATGAGAGAATTTAGGGGCCGACCTCACCTTTCGTGAAGGAGAAGGGGTGTTTGCAAACATCGCAAGTCTTCTTCTTGCTGTGCGACAGCCATGTTGTTAAACTACAGGAATCACAGGATAAGTGCAAAAGAGAGGGTAAAAGAGTTGAACTAACCAGTCTTGATGGATGTAACGGATAGTGCCAGAGCATTTACAAGGGTAAAAGAGTGGCTGGCCAGGTTCTCCCGGTGCACTGCATATTCGACAAGTGTCTTTGAATATCATAAGTGCTCCAGAATCGTTGGGAAATCGATGTATTGCTGACCTTGTTCTTCAGCTTCTTGCATACGTAGTTTACCCTACTCGATTGAACACCGGGACAGAGGATCGATGTGAGCGCGTGCTCTGAAAAAATTTGAGATTTGCCTGGATCCGACAAATGCGAGGTTGATGATGGAGACTTGCTGTCGCTGATTCCGCCAAGTCAATGGAGAAAAGGACAGCGTTGGGACGAATACGAGGGAGAGAGAGGCGAATGTAGTCACTTGCTCGGAAGGTAAACAATGACAAAGACAAAGTCCCGCAGCCACTGGAAGTTCAGCCAGCTGACTATGATTTGACACTATTAATGGCAGTCCAAGGACGGAACAATGGTGACTTTTCTACTCGCCTCCAGTCCTCTGTCAGAGCACAGGAGTGTAGTACAAGGACGCTGATCTCATGAAACTGCCTGCAGTTACCAACGAGACGCAGCTATCTACTGACACAGGATTGGACCGGCTACTAATGGTTAGCGACAGCCACCTTCAGCTGACTCCTCGACGAGCATGAACAGTGCAAGTATGTCTCACTGATCAACTCTACTGACCCCCTGAACGACACTCTCCATTCCGTTTCTCAAAGTCCTCACTTCCATGGTCGTAACCCGCGTCGGTATCATCAGCCGAAATAAGCTTCTCTACAAACGTCTCCCGAGCAGGGAACAGCACGGAGGTGACGTAGTACACCACGCACGACACCACGAACTAGAAAGGGTTTCAATGAGCGTACAGGAACAACAGTCAGGAAAGTGTTTCGGACTCACGCCATACATCCAGGCAATATCAAATAGATGACCTGCATACCCTACGTTGATAGCCGGATTGATGGAATTAACAAGACCGGGGAAGTTTGGTACAACAGTGACGAGTATTGCGAGGACGGCACGCCAGTTCTTTGAACACGTCAGATATCGACGTATGTGAAAGGACGTGGAACTGACAAATCCCCAACTGTACCTGTATCGACCGTTCGGATCATACATCGCGGGCACATCCACTTTGCCTCCGTGAACCAACCAAAACTGTAGAAGCTGTTATCAACGGTAGGTCCTCCCAATCCTCCGCAGAATACGCACGTCTGTGATCATAATTCCTGCAAAAGGACCTAAGAAGATAGTGTATCCGTTCATGAAGCTCAAGAACCCCTCGGCGCTATTCCATGAGGTGGTCAGTCTGGTGGTCCCTTCGAGATTACAAGCTCACTTTGCTAAAATCTCCCAGGGGCACAAAGCCCAGCCTCCGATCAAAGCACAGATTATTTGCCCTCGTCTAATGTTGATATACTGTCAACCTTGTTTGAGGTCCAGAGGACAGCAGACAAGGAGGTACAGCAACCCACCTTGGGCAATAAAACCGTCATGTCATTCCCGGCGCTTAGCGAGTTTGCACTGATATTCGTTCCAATGGTCGTGAGAGCGAACGCGAAAGAAGTAAAGAAAGCCGCAGCACGATTGTCCCACTTGTCGATGAGGAGTAAGGGGTCCCAGAGGACTTCCCCATACAGCTGGATTCCCGCACTGGTAACTGCAATACCAGCAAAACTACAGAGTACGAATGCGATGGGAATAATGAAAGGCTGCACGTATTGGCTGTCAGGCGCTTCGTCAGTGTCAGTTTTTCACTCAGGTGAGATTTTTACGCTTTCTCGTCTCTCGCATAACGCTGTCGTCATGATGTTTAGTCAGACCAAACACAATCGGAGAAAGGAACTCACAGTAAAGTCCGGGATGTTGACGGATAAAGTCGAGTAAACCCCTAGTGCGCTATTCATCGCACTCAGCCAGCTCCACGAGAACTGTGTTCCGTTTACAGTTGCGTGCGCGGTAAAGAGCCCCTTGGAGGGTGGAACTCGAACAAACGCCCAGATGACCATTGCTAGCCACGCAATCGGGACCACCACGCCCTTGACTAGGAACAGAAACCTCACTTGATGCGGGGAAACGAGCATAAAGGGTAGCTGGATCAGCCAATAGATAAAGTAGCACAGGAGACCTGAGAAAAGATGAACGGATGGACTATTCGATCGTTATATTGGTGTTACCTGAGCTTGTGATGTTTGCGTGTGGAGAGAGATGGTTCGGCATCCTTGCAATTGACGGCCAAATTGCCTTGATCATCTGCAAAGGAAGAAAGTCGACGCGTGAGTGATCATGGAGAAAAAACTTACCTGGTATATGCACTGCGACCCGTTATACGACTGATAAAATGTCGTTGAGACTAGCCAGAATGAGTATGAGAAATTCATTACCTGAATACCGAACCAGAACATGGAAAGAATGACACGACTGAATACCGTAAAGTAGCTAAACCAGAAGCCGAACGACGATCGGTTCAACACGGGAAACGCAACATGAAGGCGGGCACCGATAGTTCCGTTAAGAACCATGACCACAGAAATGATACTGTAACCCGTCGCAATGCACGCAAGGGCCTGGCGCCTTCAAGGACATGAGTGGCTCCGAAATTGCAGCTGATATGACAAGAAAAAGTACCAAGACAGGCCAATTGCCAGCATGGAGCCCGCAAGTTCCCAGACTCCAAGATTTGTAGCATCGGATAACCAGTAACATACCTTGATGGAGCATGAGAGGACTGTATAACATGGCGAAGCAAGAGCACATACATAATTCCAGGTTCTGTGACAGCGGATGAAGTTGGTTGATGAAGTGAAACGTCGGTACTACTCACGTCCAGGTCCTTAAGCGAGGAGGAACAGGATCCATGTCCTTATTGCTCCAACCATGAGCAGCGAACGTTGTCTTCTCTGGTTCAAGCGCCCAGGTGGACGGTCGAAGAAAGTTGAATGCATCCCTTGTAAAGAATTGCGGCATCCCTCTGAGGAAGGTGGGTGTTACGGTGTGGGATATATTATAGGCCAAGGCGATTTCGACATCCTGATGCGTCACTCTATCTTGGCATCGATACTCCCGGCCGAAAGATAAGGAAAGGGAGAATCAAAAAGGTGTTGCGACGCTATCCGGTACACGTCAACGTCAACAATTAACTTGACATACGTCGCATGCTCATTGGACATGTGTGCTAGTATACTTATACCCGCATGGCTCAGTAATGAACTCTTGACGCATGACATCATGAATGGGTGCCTTGGTCGTGAAACTCTCTGATTTCAGCTTGACCACCACTAACAGTGGATATGAATGCGCACCAACGAGAAGGGGGTTGACCAAGGCTGACCAACGCCGAGGTTGTCTCAGCTACAGGGCCACGGTTCCACTAGTGAAACAAGAAAAACGTTTCAAAGCCTGAGAAGAGCCTGGCGCCGCCGGTGGATAGTCCTGACATGCTACATCTCAGTGGATGTCAGTCCAGGAAAGAATCAGCCAAGCTTCTAGCATCGTACGGTCATCGCCGTGAATCAGTAAGATGAACGGCTTTCACAGCGAGAAAATGTGGATGATAGATTAGGAATTACACATCAACAAGGTAACACCAATGGGGCTGCAAGGACATTGACGATTTGGCTCGTCTACAAATCTGAACCGAGAGTAGCTGCGTGAATAAACCACCTTCAATCCAGGTCATCCACCTCCATGTAGTTGTCCGAGTCCGAGTCTTGGTACTCGAAGACATCCTCCTCAGGGACCATCAGGTGGGCTTCAAAACCACCGAGGTCATCTTCAACGATGTTCCATCTCTCCGGACGCGCTACCATATCATCAGCGATATATTGCATGTATAGCTCCCCATTTTCATCATCAGCGCTGAGCCGAATATTCCACCCAAGGTAAATGCGATTGTATGCCTCGTCGCGAGCGATGAGACCTTCGCTGTGTTTATACTCCACCTCGTATTCGTGGAGCATCCCGACTGTGGCTCCGCGACGTAGACAGCTGAGGTCGCTCTCGTCAAGCTGGTCAAAGAAATAGTCGTCCTCGTCGATAATAACACTGGGAGGCTCCCATCGAGGGTAAATATAGGCCCCCTGATACGTTTCTTCATCGCTCCCGGTACCATAACTGAACACCTCGTCGTACCAGCTCGAGTCTTCTTCGTCTTCTTCGTCTGTGTCTTCATCTCCGGCTTCCTCCTCGTCGGTCGCTCCGTAATCATCAATCTCTTCGTCGTCGTCAGGAAAGAGGCCCTCCCATGGATCAGAATCATTGGAAACCAGGTCGCGTCCAGGGGAGGCCCCAGTCTGTGACCCTTTCACTTTCGCAATCGCAGCCACAATAGCTTTAATCATAAAGACGGGTATTGGCCGGTGTCGTACGTGAGTACGGCAGCATGGACAAGTCTTCCGTCGACGCAGCAAGTAATCAGGGTCCGAATCATCGTGCATCTCATCATCGACAGTGGGAGCCTTGCGGAACCATTCTTGAAGACATGTTACGCAAAGGATGTGGCCACATGGTGAAAGGCTGTAGCGGTTCAGAGACCGAAGGGGCTCCAGTGAAAAATGAAACGTACGCGTATGGTCGATAGAGTAATTCTATGCAGATTTGACACTGCGAGTTGCTTTCCACAGTTGCAATAGCCTATAGTCCAGGCGATAAAGCGTCTATCGTTCAGCACCGAAAGTATGTTGAGGTCCACCGACAGACCTCGTCTGACTTCTTTATCTTGTTTTGTATCTTGGATAAGTGCGTTTCCGACTCTTTAAGCTTCTGAACGGATCAAACCAGATTGGCATAGGAAAAAGTATCTAAAGAAATTTACTCACTTGTCTCGCAGTATTGTCCTGTTGCTTCAGTTCCTCGATGACCTGAATAGCGTTGGCATCGCACGTGAGATAATTGAACCAAGACTACCTTGCTTTGTTTCTTGATGGTTTTCTTGTTTTCATGTGCCAACTAAAGACTAGTGAACAACGCAGAGATCAACAAAGTCGAATATATGCGTGCCTTTTTCCAAGAGTCAAGCTCCCGTTTCATTTTCGCGAACTCCGTCGCAGCAAGGGGTCCGTTGTAGTCAACGTGCAAGTCAATCATACTAGGCGTGTCCCCCGAACCCTCGGCATCGGAAGTAGCACCCTTCGATAACTTGACTGATTCTCGGGATTTTGATCTCTCCCTTTTGGTATTAATGAATTGGATCTCCGATGGTCGAGATGTAGCGTTCTCCGTTAAATGGCGATTATGTGAACGGGATTTCGTCTTCGACTTGCGCCCACGGTCAGAGTTGGCATCGTCGGTGGCCACAAGAAAAGATCTTGAACCTGAAGGTGGGATAGGTGTGTTTCCGGATTTCTTTCGCTTACTCTGGTCGGTATGAGAAACGTCGAGTTTGCGGGGCGGATTGAGCTGACGTTGCTCTTGAGCTGGTTGAGGGTCTGGGGACCTGGACCTGCGCCTTCGTTGGTTAGGCAAAGGCGAAGGTCCAGATATGGGAACAGGTTGTCGTCGCTGAGGGTTACCACGACGTGAACCCCTTGTGGTGGTATTCATTAGGAGACGGGGAACGTGTAATAAGCGCCAAAGCTGCAGTCTAAATCAGAAAATCTCTGAGGCCGCCCACAACCCACTTCGACTGACCTTGCGAATCCTTTGTGGATGCCAGTCGAGGCCGTGAGCACCGTCGTGGATGGTGATGGTAAGTAAGACACAGTTCTGGGTGATCATTGTGTGCCTATAAAGGGTCGTGACTTGCGTGACATTGTCACGTGATTTTGGAACCTCAAACAGATTTCATTATTTTAACCACCGTGTACTTAACATTTGCGCGTTGAATCCAGTTTTACGAGACCAGACACCGCACGATGCGTGCTGTGATTGTGCCATGCGGCTTCGTTGAAAATATCCTGCTGTGGCACAAGCAGGACAGCACAAGTTGAACTTCAAGCTGGCACAGAGTCACCGATGCATCACACTGCTTTGCATCATGTTCTGTATCTCACCTTTTTTCAGCCATCTGTTGGTAGCCAGGGTAAAGTACAACGTCCGATCATCCGGCTTGTACACAACAAGATACGTATTGCTCGGAGATTCAAGTGTCAAATCTGGCCGCGTGAGCACGGGTAACCTCCGGCTGCAAGAATGCCATCGACTCAGTCAAGTACGTGTCTCTCTCATGTCTCACATCGTCCGCCCGACGGTGTCCGTGTAAGTCTTGTCAACCCGTTTAACAAAGTGTAGAATGCCATTCACATGTCTAATGATGCGACTTTCCAGGCTTGGTTGGGCACCCGGTACGTTCTGAGAAAGTATAAGGCATGGCTGAACTTCCCAGGAAATAGGGTCTCTCGGAGACTAGAGGGCCGATCATCAATTACTTGAGCGAGTGCCTCACAATATGACACCTGGGTCGTTTATCCCTTGGCGTATCAATTGTCCGACTCTTCTTTGATCCGTAGGCATCGCATTCTGTATGCTACTTTGATAGACGCACTTGGCCACATTGGTTATATGCAGGTAGCACCCCGCCAGCTGCTTGTCTTCCAGTGGTGTTTGACCAGCGGTGATTTAAGTAAGTTCACTTGCACTGATCCTGTTTTCTATCTCCTTACTGACCTGGATTGCCGAGTGAATTTTGATGAGTAGTTTCAACCTCCTCGTCATCCGCAGCACAATTGAAGCGGAAATCAGAATCATCAAGATGCTGTACGATCCTGGTTTAGATGTGCGATACCAGCTCTGTCCAGATCACGCTTTGTTTCCGTCCTCACCTAGCATTGGCAGACAGGGAAGTGATCGGGCCATGGACAGGGCGTCAAACTCAACCTTGTCACCCAGCGCCTCGTGAGCGCTTGCGCATGCTGGCCTTTCTCCGAATAACCAAAAAGGACCATGCTCGGCGTTTGGACAGAGGCAAGCCCGTTTTAGTCTGCCAATGATCCAAGTCATGCCTTACACGACAACTAGGATAGGTGCGCTGGGTTTTCATCATGAGTAATCACATCTTGAGGGTTCAGGGTTCCACACCGGTAACGCTCGACGACCACCTGCCTACCGCACCGAACCAGGAACAATTGGCAAGCGCTGCGCACTGGTGGCCTGGTGTCGGTGGGTCGCGTTTTGATGTTTCGTACTGATCATCTGTTCGGTTATCTAGTACAGCTCTCATTGTGGTTTCCCTTTTGAGCTGAAGGGACTTGTAGCTCCAAGGCAGGAACGCCTCAACCATGCAGGGTGCAGCCAAGTATAAAGAGGAGTTTTTTTCATGCCAAGAGGACAGATCAACCAATAACCCACGCCCAACTGGTCAGTGAGCTCCTTGGCATCTTTTGACCACGCTTGCCCATTTCAGATGTAGAAGCCAAGTAACATATTCTCTGAACTCCGCTGTATCTTGTTTAGAAAGAAAATGATGCGCAACACAAAGGTGCGCTTCCACTGATAGGGGCCTCAGTCGCAAGCCTGGGTGTAGACTGAAGTACTCATCGCTCATCAGACCTATGATATTATCGCTAACCAGGTCGCGATCAAACAGCCATATGCTGGGAAACCGGACACAACAATTGTAAAGGGTGGCACCAAGGGCACAGGTACATGTTCCGGTAACGGGAGCGGAAACAACGGCAGCGGTTCTACCAGACGCACCATCTAGCCACACCATCGTTTTTCTCGTTCGGTCTCCTGTAGCCTTAGAAATATCTATCGGTCGTTGTTGTGCAGACTGCGTACTGTATGTAGCTGATCGTCTTCGAGCCTATCACGACCGTTTCGGCCCCTCAAATATGTCTGGTGCGCGCACTAGAGAACACCAGTTGATAAGAGAAAATTATTTCTTAGACTTCCGTGAATTTCGCCAACCCGCGCTACATCAAGAGCGAACGGATTGGAGAAAAGTCGAACGCTGAACTCCCTAATCAATGCCAGTTCGGAGGCGAGGCAAACAACCACTGGTCGCTTGAATATGGCATCAACGGAAATCTCGAAAAATAGTCTAAATTAAATAATAATTTTACACAGGTTACACGAGATGGACACGAACCAGTGTGAAGACGACTGCAGTTAGGGCACGTTCATGAAGTGCTGAATAATCTCCGCTGCCTCTACACACTCTTTTGGGTTCTCAAACACCCTCAACACAATGTGCGGCGGTATCATTAACCGTGCTTTGTTCACTCGGGTTTGTAGATCCCATCGTTTTCTTTCTCCTTCCGTGGTGAATCGCACCTGACGTGCCGAAGGCAAACTCGAGGATGTGGAAGAACCTGTCGAGGCGATGGAACTTGACGAGTCCTCTGACACGCGAGACAAAAATTTGGGATCGGGCGAAGGATCGGATGAGTGTAAGGAAGAGGAGAGGCTCCCCTTCTTAGGTGGCCGAGGAATACGGATAGCGCCTGGGTGCGCTGGGGACACGTCCGTGTCAGAAGCTGCACGTTTCGGCACTATGCGTGACGGTAGGTTGCTTGGAGAAGGTAGAGTTCCCCTCGACCTGGGTTTCATTGGGGAAATTGAACCTGCCCTGATCCCAGTTGGATTCTCAAGACCAACAGCGCACACATCCCGGATGAAGATGCCAACGATCTGACCAGGCCGGTCAGCGGCTAGAGAAGAATACAGCTCTAGATCCTGTTCCCCAGAGTCACCAATAAGAAGAAACTGGCACCCAGAGAACTGCTCTAGAACGTCGACGACGTTCCCCCTTTTCCTGGCTGCAGGTGCTGACAAAAGGCCATTAAAGAGCGATCTTCCCGTGTAAGAGCGCAAACGAATGGAACCCGGCGGAAGGTTCGAAATGCTAATGAATTGATTTATCACTGGAAGAAGCTCAAAGGGTGAATTTGACTGTCGCAGAATGAGTGTCCAAGCCAAAAAAAAAAAAGAGGGATTGAACTAACCACGTAGTGGAAGCTCACTCCTCGCTTCCACATTGTGTCATACCATTCCCCCATTTCAGGAATGATAGTATCTTCCACATTCTTAACAAAAACTTGATTGAAGATAGCACGTGCACCTTCCGTGATTCTCGAAATCTTTACCGTATCATCAATGTCGGAGATGACGCGCATGATCGAATGGGTTATCGGTGTACGAATGGTGGATGTGGGTGTCTCGTGGAGCCCTGAAGCTCGTTCCGTATCAATGATCGACGCCTCTACTAGCAGTTCAGATTCGACATTTGTCTGATTGGATGCGTTGCACGTGCAGGGGGGATGCATGTAGATATCATTCCAGTCTATTCTGAGTGTGCCTGCAAAATGCCCATCCGGGCCAGTTAGCATCTCCTGGTTCAGGAGGGGCCCTGTGCGATGATGATGACATTTAGACCCTGGAAAAAGTGGGAAAACAGCGATATGAATTCTTCGGGAAGATAATGATGACGCCCAGAATAGTTTGAGTCTCGATTCAAGATTTTCATGCAAACGCGCCAGTTCGGCGGGTATTGGATCCGCGGGTAATACGTGAGGAGTAAAATGGACATCGTCGACCTCATTGTTGTGATACCCGCTGTTCTGAAAGTGAGTGTCAAGGTTCTCGACTTCGTAATCGTCGGATATTTCATCGGGATGTGGTGGGAGATGCAATAGCTCGGGGAAATCTTGTAGTTCCGCATCTAGTTGGTTCAGGGTTGGCTGGAGTTTGGGTATGGACGCGAAGCCTATCATGATGGTCAGTGAAGTACGGTACATCAAGCTCTGTGCGCTCAAAATCCGCACCTCGAGCAAGTTTGAGGAAGGCCCGCTGTGAACGAGTTAATATTTCGGGCTTTCTTCGGGACGTGGCGAATCCAGAAATGTGGATCTCGACGTTGAAAGCATCTGTCAAAAAAGTATTAGTGTGGAGTTAAAACAGGTGGCATGTGGCTCACTGTGTGGCTGGTCCGGAGTGGGTGGACATTTCGTCGCCCAACCTGGTACCAAGTGGACCTCGTCGACGGTAGCAACATCGGAGCTGTTGCTTCTAACTTTGTGGCCAGCCCAATGATTCCAGCTTTGAATTACGCTGCGTGTCAGCGTATGACACTCTTGTTCTGGTGCGGCTGCCGATGACCGCGTCGAAGGTCGTGACAGATGAATCTCGCACTGAGAAATATAACCCTTGAGACCCGCCCACCTGGACGAATGAGTCGGGGGCTCGGTCATGGTAAGTATTGTCTTGAGGGGATGATGAGAGGCCTGGCTGACACAGGCGGCCGGAACGAAACGCAATGGTTGTGTGAGGCTGTCATTTGCCTGCCTCGGATGGACAGCCTGTTCAACGCGCAACGTTCGATTGATCACATCAAACGTTGGTACTAAACATAGCGCCATACTCGTACTCCACGACGGTGAATGTTGACCACCATCCTCGCCCTCGATATTGCCAGCCTAGGAGGGACCAGCCACGTCTCCAAAGCAGCCAGAGGACCAAGACTTTTTTCGAATCAACGTTTTTACTACCCGAGGATGATGCAGCAAACCCAAGAAGAAGGCAAACCACTCGGGAGAGGGTCTCTCAAGCTGCGTGGACACCCAAGGGATTCCTCAGACATACGGATCTCAAAGAGCCTGTCGTGGTTGCTTCGTCATGGCGCAGAAAAGGCCGGTCTGAGTATCCGTCAGGACGGTTACGCAAAGGTGTCCGACGTGGTGGGCAACAACCACAACGCAATCGCGACCAGTTGAGCTCACCTTGTCAGACAGCTTTCCAATCCCATGTTCAGGGATGTCACGTTTACTCACCTTCAGGATATCGTGAAACGCGACCAAAAGTCACGGTACCATCTTTTGTTTGAATCACAAACATCGGCGTCACAAGCTGCTGGTACAGATGTGTGGTGGATACGTGCCAATCAGGGTCATTCTATAAAGGTTTGTCATTTCGTGGTGTTCTCTGAGCCTGCTTCCCAACGCAGGTCTTAGAACGTCGAACTTGATTTACAACCTATTACCTCGGCATCTGAGATACCTATGGCGGTCCATGGCACAACTCAGCAAGCATGGCGACTCATAGGTTAGTGTCTTCTGTTTTTGTTGCTTGCCTTGAACACCCCTCCTACTTCTAGCCAGCCAAGGCTTATCAAAAATGAAACGAAATCACATTCACCTCGCGCAAAATGTTCTAGGCAGCAGCGTTATTAGTGGTAAGTGTACTCTTCCAAGTGCCATCCCCAAGAACCCGCTGCAAGTCAAAACAAAAACAGGCATGCGAAGCTCGTCTCAAATACTCGTCTTTGTGGACGTTCAAAAAGCTCTTGACGCGGGAATCAAATTCTATTTATCCACGAATGGAGTCATCTTGACGGAGGGCAATCGCGATGGCTTTTTACTGCCAGAGTTTTTCCTCCGAGTTGAAAATGCAGACCGTACTCCCGTACAAGGGTGGGGTGATTATGGGTCCACCGTACCAGCCACTGCTGTCCCTGCGGATATCAAGACTGACGATATAGCTCCCTCGGAGGATCCGATAAACTGAGGAAGAGTTTTTTATCGGGTCTTTTCTCTCTGTAGGCCAGGATTGCTTCCGTCCCGGGGTCGACACGCGCCAGCTCATCACACCAGATTGTCCCACGTGAAATTTCTATTATCAAAATCGGCGGTAGTTCTCGAGTCGGCTTTTGATAAAAACGCTAGTCGTGTAGTTTGAAATACTACTTTCACGTGAACTATGAGGAGCCAATCGAGTCAGGCTGTAGAAACCGATTCCCCGTGGCGTGTAGTCTTTCAAAGGAGTCAATCACGCCAACAGGCTTGCCATCTATCGAAGTGGGTGGAACGACTCAGCAACGACACAACTTGGATTTCGTGGGGCATGAGTGGGTAGTTTCTCAGGCATCCTGCCCATCAGGTTGTTCGATGACTTGGTTCAAAGGTAAAACAAATGAAATAATCCAGCTACTAAATATTCTTTAATAGTTAATTATTAATTTATAATATTTTTCTATATTATTATTTTATCAAAGATTTCAGGTGTGCTCAGGTAGTATTACCCCCTTCTCGCCAGCCATGGATCGCACTGAGACCGCGGCGAAAGTTGAACGTTTGAACAGGACAACCCTGATCAATGACTGCTTATCCTATATGAAGTCTCGTTGAATTCTTTTCATAAAACATTTCCAGCCATTGGAGATCCAATCATGCCGTGGCACGAAAAGAAGCCATTGCGGTCCGTAAGCCAGGAAAGTGAGCGCTTGAACGTGCCTCAGTCCTCAGGTATCCCATTGTGGTTTTATGAGAGTCGGCTAATTCCCATGGCCTTATTGATACCGTCCGGGAACGCTCAGGCCCGTTCAGACTTACAGACTTACAGACGTAAAGTTCCTGCCAGGTCATTTCCTTCTCCAAAGGGAAGTTCTACCGGGAAAACAAGTTGGCCGATGAGCGCTTCCTATTTTACATTTAAAAACTATTCCTCACATACTGATCAGAAAACCTGCCAAGTATTACTGTTATGGACCAACTTCCTCACGTCACCCATGAAAATTCCCCCTCCCTTTGCATTTGCTTGGGTGTTCATCCTCCCCTCACTACTTGTACAGGCCGCGAAGGTGGAGGCCTGGTGACTTTCACGGTGGCGATGGTCTCGTTTGGCCGGCCACCCGGTGCGTTTCTCTGCCAGTCGGTATGCAGTCTGGCCTCTGGGACCTCCTAGAAGCAAGGCTCAACTGAAGCGATCTGGGCAGAAGAACGTGCACTTTACAGAGTTCGAGGACATATTATAAATGTGTAGAGCTGATTTGTTTGGAAAAGATCGCTAGGACCAGTGTCAGCATGTCAAGACAGGGTAAAGACAATCCAGGCTCACGAGCAAAGAGATTCTGGTAGTGCAAATTGGAGTCTGAGATATATGATAATGAGTCAACAGGATCTTCTCCGCTTATCTTTATACCCGTCACTTACACATACCTGAATCGGACTTGGCCGCAGGGCTTAAACAAGCTCAAACTTGCCATGACAATACGAGTGGAAATGCACGAAGGCTTCTGAGTTAGGTAGCAGTATTGATCCGCTTGGGCGCGCCGGAGGCCAATCTAGGAATCCCTGTGGCGGAACCTTTCCTGATGTTTTTTTGTCAAGTTGCATGGCCATGTCCGACAATCACGTGCGTGCAACGACCAAAATAAACAATGGCATTGGATTCGAGTTCTTTCTCAAAAAACCTGGTTCATAATATGTACATGCGCACAGCGTCTACAGTCTGTACGTCATGATGTCGTAGCAGGCCAAAAGGGATGATTGAGTAATTGCATGGAAATGAGTATGACAAATGCCCACCTTGCGTCTGGTTGGCGGATGACATCTCTAGATAAGCAGAGCGCGCTGATAGCGTCAGCACCGTTGTCACCCTCCCGTAGCCTAGGCACCGTCCAACTCGGCCATGGCCATAAGTACATCATCGGCCCCGGACCCAGCCGAAAACCACAGGGCCCCTGGGCCTTGGCAGCCAACTTAGCAGAAAAGTCCGGGGTCTCATCATAATTATATGCCCGATCAAGGACCCTCTCAACACTCGAGAGGATCCCGATTCGTATGAAACCACAATGAAAGAGTAAAACTGCCGTCGGGCCAATAGTATGATTATAATGTCTGCACCACTCACAAACATGACATACCTATGCAGATTAACCCGCGGACTGCAGTTTTATCTCGTAGCGTTGCAAACGCGTTTCATGCCAACCGCGATAGACAGTACCGGTAAACTCCAAAATTGTATAGCCGCCTACGACGATACAAGAAGGGGTTATAAAGTTGATGGAATGGACATAAGGGGCACAAGAGACATCTACTCGGGTGGAGTAGCATGAGATGCTGTACCTTCAGATGTTGATGCTACCGAGCCACGGATGTCTGCGAGCCTCTGAAGTTCAGTCATGTAACCATTCAATTCCTGTGCAAAGATCAGGTACGAGTTAAGTGACAAAAAGGCGCACATACAGCGTTGTTTGGCTCGAATTGGAGTCCAAGAGATATTGATTCGATGGCTTCTTCGAGTTGGCCAAGTGCCACAAGTGCTTTTGCTTTCCTGAAATGGCCCTTTGCCCAGCTACGGCGGATGGCTATGACGGTCTCTGCGTCAGCCAGCGCCCCGAGATAGTCACCAAGCTCCAACAAGGTCGACGATCTATTTGAGATGACGGTAGACAACTCCTCCCGAAACACTGCTGAGCTTTCCCAAGGTGGACGCTGTATCGCAATGTTTACCGCAAGATTGTACTTGGCAAGAGCCTCCTTGCGTTTATTGAGCTTATAAAAGTTCTGCCTACGGTATGAACGACATATAAGACATGCCGGACTATATAAACGTACGTTGCCTTCGTCTTTTGTGTTCGTCACTGCTTGCGAAAGTTTTTGTTGGACAACACCTGGAGGAGGTGGGCAACGGAGATTGGGGTTGGTGACGAGGATCTTGGAGATACGGTTGAGAGTGGTAAAGTCCACATTACACTCGTCACACTTTTCGACCTTGTGTTTGTTGCAAAACGCGAACGCATGACCAGGTCCGCCGACAGCAAGGTCTACTGGACGAAAGGCGGCGTCGATGCGCGCCTGCATGATGGGGTCAGGCTGAGGTGTAGACATCATCTGGGGCGGCCGCTGCATCCCTGGTTGACCAGGCAGCCCTTGCTGCTGAGGCTGTTGAGGTTGAGGTTGAGGTTGAGCCATGTCTAACTGGATTACTAAGCAGAACACTGTGCAGTGTTCGAGTGCGTGGGAAACAAAATGGGTATCGATTGGTCAGCATTTCCCACCTCATTTTCTCCGTGCTGATTTTGTGTTCCTTGGCTTTCTTTCCTCTCCCATCAACGACCACTCTACACATCTCACTCTGTTCAGAAAATAAAAGAACTTTTGTTCAATCGTTCTCTTCTAATATGACCAATGGAATTGTAAACGGTAATGCAGGTCTCGAGTCACAGTTTGGTCAGTTCGTTTACCCTGCTCATGAGGCCACCTTGTACTCACCATCGGCAGCTTCTCTCGGCATCAACGGGACAAAATCTACATATGTTCCACCCCATTTAAGAAACGCGCAGCGTGCTGCTTCCTCCCCCTCCCCATCTACCAACGGGTACGTTGTATCGTGTTTTGCATCTAGTTCCGCAGTCAACCAGCGCCCGTGTAGGACCCAGTGGGACGATCCACGCGCGTCGCCTCGCGGTAGTTATCAGTCATTACGTGGTGGCCACAGCGAAAGGGGAAAATCTAGCGCCATTGGGAACAATGCCTTTGGCTCTCCTCGCAGTACAGCTACAAATGATTGGGCGGGTCGCCCCTCCACCAATGGCTGGACATCCAAGGAGCCGCGAGGAGATGGTTCTCGCGATATGCCTGGAGCTGGTGTCTGGCGCAATGGTGCTCACGTCGTTGGTTCCCGCAACATGCGTCTTGAGAAGGAACTTTTCGGAGACCCTTCCGATCCATCCAAGCAGCATACTGGTATCAATTTCGAAAAGTATGATGATATACCTGTCGAAGCTACGGGTGCTGGAGTACCCGAACCTGTCGCTGCTTTTACGGACCCACCACTAGATTCTATTCTCTTGGAGAATATCTCTTTCGCTCGTTACACGACTCCAACTCCGGTCCAAAAATACTCCATTCCCATAGTTGCTGCCAATAGAGATTTAATGGCATGTGCCCAGGTAAGTTCCCATCTACTCTTCTGCTGACGCACGTATCAGCTAACATGTTATCGAAGACAGGCTCGGGAAAAACTGCAGGTTTCCTCTTTCCTATCCTATCAGCATCCTTTACTTCTGGCCCTCGTACCCCACCTCCTGACTCATCCCAGATGGGTTACTCGCGCACACGTAAAGCCTATCCTACTGCCCTGATATTGGCCCCCACACGTGAGCTGGTTAGCCAGATTCATGATGAAGCTCGCAAATTTGCGTATCGCTCCTGGGTCCGCCCCGCCGTTGTATATGGAGGTGCCGATATCAACCAACAATTACGCCTCATCGAGCGCGGCTGTGATCTTCTTAGTGCCACACCTGGGCGTCTCGTGGACTTGATTGAGCGTGGCCGTATCAGTTTGGCAAATATCCGCTACCTTGTCCTTGATGAGGCTGATCGCATGCTGGATATGGGCTTTGAACCCCAAATTAGACGCATCGTGCAAGGCGAGGATATGCCCGGAGTCCAGGATCGTCAAACTCTTATGTTTAGTGCGACCTTCCCCCGCGACATCCAAATGCTTGCCCGGGATTTCCTCAAAGACTATATTTTCCTTTCTGTTGGGCGTGTAGGTTCCACATCGGAAAATATCACACAGAAGATCGAGTACGTTGAAGACCACGACAAGCGTTCTGTCCTGCTTGACCTCCTTGCATCCGAACCTCCGGGTGGTTTAACGCTCGTCTTCGTTGAAACGAAGAGGATGGCTGACATGCTTTCCGACTTCCTTATGGCCAACCATCTTCCTGCCACATCCATCCATGGTGACCGCTCTCAACGTGAACGTGAATTGGCACTACAAACGTTCCGTACAGGACGGACTCCTATTCTCGTCGCTACCGCCGTCGCCGCTCGTGGTCTTGACATTCCCAATGTTACCCACGTCATCAATTATGATCTTCCTTCCGACATCGACGATTACGTGCACCGCATAGGTCGTACTGGTCGTGCGGGTAACACGGGTGTCTCTACCGCGTTCTTCAATCGTGGCAACAAGAACATTGTGAGGGACTTGGTGGAACTACTCCGCGAAGCTAACCAAGAAATACCCCCGTGGTTGGAATCCGTGGTTCAGGAGACAACCTTTGGTGGGACCTACCGTGGTCGAGGTCGTGGAGGTGGCAGAGGTCGCGGAGGTAACCGCGACTACCGCCAATCGAGCGGTGCTTATGGTGGTGGTGGAGGGCATAGTGGGTATAATGGTAGGGGAGGATATGGAGGGGGACCGTCTTATGGTGGCTATGGCGGGGGCGGAAATAGCTATGGAAATGGTGGATCCAGCTGGTGGTGAAGAATGCATGCAAGATTCAAGTGACCAACTTCTTCCTCGGGCGTGGTCCTTCAAGCATTTTATTATCAACCTGGTCTTGCGTGAAGTCTCTTGCCTGATGGATCGGACCCTCGCCTCGTTCTCGCTGTCTTTTTCTCGCTGTCTTTGAATCACTCGGACTTCTGCGCTGCTCTTTCGAACGGATATGTCTCGTTGCACCTGCTCATCATGAAGGCCTCCCTATCTCGTCTGTGTTTCTACTGTCCTCGACACGTCTGTCTTTTCATCTTGTCCACTTGTCATCCCACCATGCGCTACCCTTACCTCATTCCCGTCCACATTACAGATAGACGTAAACGGCGGGCCGTAGACCATGAGCAGTCACCCTACCGTTAGTGTCGGTCTTCCGTCTCGCGATACCCCATCATTTATTGGCATTGCGATGCGCAAGTCGGACATTACTTTGATATCCCCTCATAGCTTCACGAGACATTATTAACTGTTAGAGCATCGCATATCCTGTACCGTACTCGTCTGTCTTATTTGACCGCAGCACTCCTAGACTTGTAAAATCTAGTGAGACCGTCGTCATTTCCACTTTCCCGCCAGTGGCACTCTGATCTCACGACCATCGAGTAAAGACAAGAACAACATCCGACTCCCGGCTACACGTCAGCTCGTGTTTCTTTTCCACCTCGTTCTCTGCGGACGGATCAGACAACGTTGTACCTTTTACAAACTTTCATCTAAAGCCGTGCAACGATGTATCATCAAGGCCTAGGCTCGCCCACCTTTGATGCACCTGAATTTCCGCCATTGAGGAGGCTCAAGCCGTTACCTAAACGCAGACGCACATCTGGCCTTGTTGCACAGGCCACTGAACCGGACGACCTCATTCAACCCATGGCCGACCTTCTTGGTGGTGCAGAATCACTCGCAAAGGAGCTCATCGCACGCGCCGACTCCCTTTCATCTCAAATGGCCTTGCAGTCTTATTATTCCTCCATGCTTGGCAGTGGCGATATCACACAAGGTGTTGAGGGCGAAACCCTGGATGAGAATCTCTCCGGGCCCTTCCCTCAGACCTTGGATTTGAGTACTGCCTACCAGCGATTCTCCGACGGGCTAGGATCTAGAAAGCAGGATGAGGATCACAGCGAAGGTGACTACACCGACCATCTGCAACAGCCGGGAAATACAAAGAAGAGGAAGGTCCCGGCGAACACGTCTGGGTCTGTGAGCGGAAGGGAGGTGAGCCTACCGCCGAGTGTGGAAGAGGGGACGGAAGACAATGTACCATTGAAAGGGAGGCCGGATCAAGATCTCGATATTCTCGTCGCCCCAGCCTCTTCGGTGGCTCAGCTGCAGAGGAAGGGCAAGCTTAGTCCGTCGACACTTGCTGGCTTGCAGCATAAGGAACTGCTCAAGCACAGAAAACGTCAGCTTGTGGCCGTCCTTGGTGCATTGTCGCTTGGAGATGCTCTTGCACTTGATCAGGCGCTCTCCACACACCTGCCCTTTGTCAGCACCCTGTTCGGTTCCGGCTCTACCCCGCCGAAAGTGCGCCTCTCCCGTCGACGTGGTCCTCGACTGGCCCGCGCTGCAGCGGCGCAGGCATCTGTTTGCAGATCCACCCAAAGGGGTGTTTCATTCCCAGCCGCACAGTTTACGTTTACGTTCCCCAATGCGAGTGAGTGGTGATCTCGTGTCCTTTGTTGATGGTAGAGCTTGATCATCTCGGCTTTTATCTCAGCCTCTGATCGCCTCGTTGCGACCAAAGAGAAGGTACTGGCACTCCGTTCACGCTTCGAAGCCGAGCTTGCACGGCAAGCAACCAGAGCCGCTAAAGCTGCCGCAGAGGCGAAGCAGGCAGCGCTTGCTGCCAGCAGAGCACCTCGGACAAAACGGTCGGGCAAACTCCAGTCCTCCTTGCCGGGTGGCGACCAATCAGCGGACCCTTCAGACTTATCCCCATCAGGGAAGAGCCGCGGAAGTAAGAAAAAAAAGCGTAATGCATTGGCTATTGCATCAAACCCTCACCATCGTAACAATTACGTCCCTTCCCGCCTTCCCTCCTCCGGGCATGTCAACACTGTGCAAGCCACTTTAAACGCGCAAAATTCACTCTATCCCCAGCCTCTTCGCTTTCTATCTGCAGGACTCCCTGTCCGTCGACGGAAAAAGGAGACTGTCGCACCCAAGACACAGATAGTGAATGCCGAAGACGAATGGATCTGTCCACTCTGCGAGTATTCGCTCTTCTATGGGGACGGATCGGACTATCGCCGAGCGATTCGGGACCGCAAACGGATTCTTCGTAGGCGAAGGCGGGCGCAGGAACGGGTGGCAGGTGGACTCGGCAGCACCAAGGACCCTGTCAAGCCAGTTTCGGACGAAGAGGATGACGATGACGATGAGCAGTTTGCCATCCGAAGCGCTGCTGGCGTGGGGAGGTCGAGTGAGCGGGGACAAGTGCCAGGTGCCAGGATGTCGAAAGGGGAGGAGAATTTGCAATCGGGATGACGACCGTTAGATGTGTTTCAGTTTCCCGGACACGCTAGCGTTTTGAAGGAGTTGCCAATTGTCATTATCGTATCGACATCTCGGATTTTTATCTAATGGACGGACATTTGGATAAGATGATACAAGCGTGTTGGTAAAGCCGGGAAGCACTATTGGGTTGCCTTCCGTAGTGCGGCGTCCGCGCGGGTTCTTCGATTAGTACATACGTACTAACATACTCACTAGTCGATCACTGAGAATGGATGACTACTACCAACTACACTACCGCACTGGCTGAGGTGTACATGTAAGATACGATGTGATCAACCTCCTACTGGCACCGCTGACGTCTGACAGCGGAATCAAATACAAGCTCCCACTGGTCAAGCTTATTTTGTGGTCAAGCCTCTCAGGATTCTCATGCTTCTGTTCGCTGATCTTTGATGCTGTTCTCATAACTGACAGTCACCGCTGGAAACCCAGCAGCGCCGAGGCCGACGACTTGCTGTGTTGTAAAACGTGAGCTTTGGCCGTTCCGACTCTGACACGCCCCCCTTCTACGTGGCAGGTCCGACTCCGCGCGCCCGTACGCTGCCATGCCCAAAGATTTCGCAGTCATACCGGCCGCGAGGAGCGGGACCGCGTCAAGCTATCCTTGTTCATCGTTGCGTGCTGAAGTTAATCATTAACCTCCTTCGATGCTGATCCCTTCTCCCACTCATCTTTCATTTCGGATTTATAGCCCAGCCTCGTGTCAACCATCCAGAAACTCCTAACACGGGCTTGCGTTCCGAGTTTGCACACACCTCCTTTGTCCCTGTGATATCGCCAAGCATAAAAGCGCGTAGTACCGCCGCCGTGTTTCCAGCAACAATCCACCCCCACATGTACCATCATCAGCAAACGGGTTCCTCCTATGACTACCCGTCATATTCCACCACTCCATTCGAGTCCACTGCCCACCCTACTCAGCCCTCGGGTCGTCCCGTACGCTCAAACACGTCTCAGACGCAGTCCCCGCAGCAACAGCCGAGCTTTCAACCATCAGCATCATATGCAACCCCCACCTATCCATCGGCCTCGTACAGCATGTCTTCCGCCCACGCCCAACAGTGGCAGCAAGATTCTTGGGCACCTCAACAATATACACAGCCTTTTACTTCGCAGTCGATGCAGGCGGAGATGACATACGCTTCCACTGCCCCTCGATCAGATGCCCCTCCCCCCGTTTCCACTCCAGACACGCGTGGCTTTCCTTCAAGCAGTATGCCGCCATCACACGAACCCCGCAGGCAGGACAGCGGGTACTCGCAGTCGCTTCCTGCCTCTTCACACAATTCCTCTCCACCACGGACTAGGCGCAGAGAGAAGGACTCTCCGGCTATCGTACCCGCTACTGCTACCACTTCTGGTCCTGACTTCACCAAGGTAAATAAATAATTTCCAAAGACCTGCCTTCTCCGACACGTCATTTGCACCAGATGCAGGATTCCTACCGGCTTATCATGGATAACGCAAACAATATGATGGCGAGTGGAACGTTTACTGCCCCCCGGTCGCCACCGGTAGAAAACATAGAACGCATGCTGCAGTCCGCGAACTTTGGCGTGCAGATGCTTCAATCTGTGACCACGCAATCAAACCCCGATGTTCGGCATGCAGTAGGTGTCGGCGACAAGGACGCACCAGCGTCAAAACGACAGGTAAATTAGTGCCGCGGATGCAAATTAGAATGCGTAAGATCTTATTGATCATTTTTCATTTCGCTTCGCACACAGAAGGGGGACGAACATGCACAAGAGGGTCAAACATGTCTCGGATGCAACGCGACATCAACGCCTGAATGGCGTCGTGGGCCACTCGGTAAGCACACTGGTCATCTTATCCCCGGTCGCATGTTCGTTGACAGTGCAAACAAAGGTCCGAGAACGCTGTGTAACGCATGTGGCCTCGTGTATGCCAAACTTGTACGTCACAGGAGATCTTCGCATGAGCTTGCGTTCTCTGACGTTTGATCATTTTTCCTCTATTTTGAACAATATATCGTCCTTTCCTTTCCTTTTTTCCCTCCAATTTCGCAGCTGAAAAAAAGGGCTCGAGGAGAAGCTCGTTCGCGGGCCGACGATCATGGAGGTCAAAGCTCACAACACCCCATGGACGAGTCAAATGCACTCTCTAGCGGAGGAAGCGAAGATGAAGACTCTTATGGGTCGCAGGACCGTAGAAGCGATTTTGGCGACCTTGGGAAGAGGGGGTAGGTCACTTCCATAAAGGTCACGCGTTCGCATGTGCCCTGCGGACACTGGTCTCCATTGGTGATTATGGACTCGATTTCCTTTTAATCTGCATCGTGTGGAGGGGAGGCACGACGGCACAAGCGTCGATTCTATTGGTTTAACTTGAAATATCACGTTGTTCTGGTAGAATGCAAAGAGTAGGCTCCGGTGGCAAATGACTGCTGCGCAATGGGTCTGCATTCACGTCCCGGTGTTTCCACAACCAAGGTTTCCCAATGGCTATCGGGTGATCTCTACAGAATTAAGCACTCAAAGAGAGACCCTTGTTCCAATATAACAGACCGCGCGGATGACCAAAAAGTGGTATGATATTAGAAAGTTAACTTTGAAAACATACTACATGGCATACGTAAGTCATTCAGTTTTGGCAGATGGCAAAGACCCTGTCGCAACCTCGTGGTTTGGTGTCATTGATAGACTGCGCAGTGAAAACCCGAAAAGGCATATCAAGAACGTGACTGACTCAGAACGGGCCGTTCTGATGCGAAAAAGGGAGCTGGGACCTATGAACAAAGTTAAGTTGAGACTAGGGGCAGGTGTCAAGAACGTCATAACCCTGATTTTTTATTTAAACGCCTAATTGGCCAAGGGGATTCATTGAGAAATTTGAAGGACGTGCCCCAGGCAGCAAGAATACCCCGATGCCGATTAATTCGGCACCCAAGCCTTGCCCCAAACGGCCCATGAAAACGGGCAGAATACAACCATCAAAATGATGAACTGGACTGTTTCACCGCCGCCGTGCCCGGCCCTTTCTGCTTGCACCCGCTAGGCACGAACTGCCACACGCAGAAGTAGCGAGCTGGCTTCATTTCGTTTCGTAGCATAAGGTGGCGCCGTAGACGCTTTTAGAAGAGCGCAAGGCTGTTTATGAAGTGCAATTTTACGCACCCTCTGTATAGTTGCTTTTACTCACTGGAGGTCAAGAAACGGCGCGGCATGCTACACGCAGCAAGCGAAAATGGATGTCTGCCTCTTTCCTGTTGGCTCAGTTATGAACGCCGCGTCCACAAGGGCAGCCGCCAGCAAGGTCATATTAGGGAACCAACGATCGGGTGGCATTCGATGCTCCTCCGCCATCCAACCACCATCGCACATATAGGCACCTTGGTGAACTTCTGGAAGTCCGTATATCCCGGCAATTCAATATCCGCTCAGTCGAGATTCTGACGCTCCAATGGATTGTACAACCGGGAACTGATGGGACACTGCATCTTCTCCAAGTAGCTCGCTAACGCACACGAAACCCTATTGGGAGGCCGCAGTGCGGTTGTCATCGGATTGGTTGATTCTTTTGTCAAGCTGGAGTCAATGCGCATCGTATCAGGATATAAGAGAAGCCGTGGGTTGATTGATGCATGTGTCAGATGGGCATGGATTATCCCATACCAGCAAAATAAATGCTGCGAAGCCAATGGTGCGTAATGACCTCGGGGCACTGGTCATCAGTGACTGCGAAGGAGGTCAAGTGAGGCTGTCCTAGGAGAATGAAAAATTGACCGTCCAGGTCGTGCCGGACCGCAAGTGAGGTGCGTGCAAGCAGCAGCCTCCATGCAGCTTGCTGGGGACCTGCCGACTTGCCTTATTTTCCGCTCTTGCGATAGCCCTGTGGTTTCCACGTTACGTTACCCATTACTTTTCCTTCGTTCAACTTGGAGGAAATTTCCGTCGAGGCACTTCCTTAATGAGGGGACGGCCTGAAGATAGGGTGTTTGTGTATGCCATGCACAACGGGTCGGCAACCAGCTGTCGTAAAGGACCCTAAGGTCACGCCAGGCCGTGTCACCATGGGGTTGATTCAACACTCGGCGCTCAGGGCAGGTTTGACGCCCAATGTGGCCAGTGAGTAACCGAGTACTGCACCCTATCGCTGTTCCACGGATTCAGAGAAGAACTGAGGTCGGTAGTCTAGGGTGTCATTGAATCCACTGGACGGAGCTCTGCCAACATAGGATACAGTATCCACGGAGGTAGACGGATCAAGATTTATTGGTACGGCTCCGTGTTGACTCTGGCGATAACGGTAAGTGTGAGCTAAGTGGGAACGACGTCAAAACATTGCGCCAAGGAGAGTTACTGCAAGTTCAACTCCCAGTGGAAAGGATAGCCGTCAGACACGTTCAAGCATCTAATGGGAATGGTCGTCTGGCATTTTCGGTTCGCGAAGCATGCTGCCCGCGAGTCCAGACCAGCTTGCAGTTGTAAAGCACCCGGATAGAGTAACATCGTACGTAGCTAATTTATCATCGCAAAAAAAAAAACTTTCTTGAGAACTCTGACTGGATCCCTGATGCTGACTCACGATGGGCCCCCCAGTCTCTTGCCCAATGTTGGACGTTGTGCACACTTCGCATGTGGTGAATTTGTGTCAGGCTATCGAATGCCACATCTGATTGTTGGAGGTTGAGGCTCAAAGATGAGTGATGGGCAAAGCCAATGTGGTTAGAGGCATGTACTCGATACAGTTCTAAATTTCTTCAATTTTTTTGTCTTCGTCATCGAATCCTTCGTCCTGCTCTGTGAAAGTGGCTGTTGAACTAATTTCGCTGATGGTCTCAGGCCCCTCTATGCCCTTTATGAGTCGCACTAAACGCTCGATGTGTTCGGATACCTTGATCGTGCACCGCTCAGGGATGGTCTTGCTCTACAAAGGCTAGGGCGCACCTTTTCAACCGTTTCCTCCAAGTGTGTTGTACGGATGATCTCGTATGCCCCTCTGGCTCGCAAGAAATCACGGCCCCAGCGGGTGGTGCAGAACAAAAGTAGCGTTTCGACATGGGTCAAGCGTAGTGCCGCGTCTTGCTCTCTTCTCTTGGATGGAGGTAGAAACTGTAAAGCGGAGGGTAGCTTTTCTTGATTCTGGAGACAGGTGGTGAGGGCATGTTAAATGGACCCAGACAGTGTGGCACCTCACCTCGAGATCTAGTTCCTCTGGACCAGCCAGTGGAAGCAAAATATACGGTAATGCATCAATTCCTGGTGCAACTATAATGGACGGTGGTACAGAAACTTCGTCCGCCTCGAGAGACAGCATGGCTTGATGTGCGGAAACATGGAAAGCGCAGTTCCTTACAACAAGTAAAGTGTGTTAGCCAGATCTAGGGTCAACGGTTAGGCTAACTTTATCGTATGAGCCACGCCACCTCTCCGAATCGCATCTCTGTGTTCAGTGAATGGCATGATCTTGGAAAGTGGATATTCGAGTGCACTTTCGGGCTTCATCACATCACCGGGTTTCGGTGTTACAAAGAAGAGCCTTCCGGCATGTGTCTGTCACGACGCAAGGACTAGATGAGACAGCACAGGACTGATCACACTGTGATTACTTACTGCGCTGATATTAGCAAGCACGCTAGACAAAAAGTGAAGGTCTCCTTTCCGTATTCGCTGTGAACTGGCATTTGGATCCAAGGATGCCCCTTGAACAAATGCGTCAACGAGAAGTGGCAATGCATGGACTTGCTGTGGGTCTATCGAAGGGTACGGCACAGGGGCAGAACACGTGGCCGACCTTGATTGTATGGGATAGTACGAAATGGGGCAGGCAGGTGGAGTCAACGAGACAACCTGGATCTGCAAAGATAATAGAGCGGCACATGCTGCAGGTGAGCTAGTGAGATTTGATAAAAGCATTGACGCCAGATCCGCAAGAATTGCGTCCGGATTCTGCCAATAGTGATGGGGATCTGCGAAACAAAGGAAAAGGGGGAGGTCGTACCAAAATATATGATACTAGAAATATAAGAAAGGATGGCTCGGACAAAAAGGGGGCAAGGAGTGGTGAATCAGAGAGATTCACGAGTGCGCGAAAGGCATCGTGCGCAACAGCCTATCATCGGGGTCAAGTGAATACTCTGGTAGCGCACAAAGACCCGAACCAACTGGTCTCTACAAAGCAGCTTCAAATTTGTGATTACATCCGTCTCCTGGCGCTCCTGCAGACCTGTTCCTTGGAGTCCTTGGAGGAAGATGTTCCGGTATGGAGAGTCATTTGAAGTGTGTCCAAGGAGGTTAGACAGTGCTATTTGGCGCACTGAAGGATTTCTGTCTCTCAGGAATGGTAGCAACTAGTATTATCGCCGTCAGTTTCTTCAAGTCGCGCTCACAATGATACGTTTCATGAGACTAACCTCTTTCAGTTGGTCTTCCATGATCTCCGACTCAGATGTACCACCTGAAGACTTTCTCACGGGTGCCATCGTCATTGTTGCTTACATAACCTGCATGGATGTGCAATCACTTGGCTCGTCGTCCCAAGTTAATTAACGCGTCCATCGACGAGCGTCCGCTACTCGGCGTCGAGCTCAACGTTGCCTACCTTTCAAAGTTTATGAGCGTACTGTGCTCTAGGTAGGGGAACCCGACGCTTTCATTCACTGCAAAGCTTGGCTTTCTCAGTGACGACGACTTGGACGCCGGCATGACGGGCTACAACATTACGCGCTCCGCTGAAGACCTACTGGACAAGTATGAGTCCGATCCACCATCTTTTTTCATCCACCTCTATCCGGAATACTGGACGCTTAATAATGGCCCAAAGTTTCTCTACAACAATCCCGTCGCGGTAAGGCTGCATTGATTCGGTGTCTCTTCACCACTTAACATTCGTTTATCCATAGTCCTTGTTGGATGACGTGCGAGCACACCGCATACCAGTGGATTACCTTGAACTGTTTGACTCAGCCCATGTGCCCTTCTATGACGGTATGTCAGGACCATGAGCACGATCCTGCTCAGACAACTCGTGTTCTTGTTACTAGGCCGTATGTTGGTTGAACTTCTCGACTACCGTCCGAAAAAAGCAAAGGACCCACCACTAGAGAAACCCGAAAGAAGCCGTGTGACGCTTCATCCCAACGATGAAACTTTATGGGCAGACCTCTGTCTGATCAATCAACGGACTGGCTCCAAACTCACGGATCCCCAGGTACTCGAGATGGAAGCACAGATATTGGTACGTGTCGTTCGTCTGCTACTCTGCAGAATTAACTTGATTCGTTTAGTTGCACACATCCCCTGCTCTATGTCTGGATCCCGACCCTCACCTCACTCGTATCGCCAATCATACACTCAGAGTATCCACACCTTCTATTCCAGTATCTTTGAAGCGGAAGATTGCTGCAATCACACAGGAGGAGGATGAGTCGGAGAAAGCAAGACGAGCAAAGATCATACACTTCATGAACCCAAGGACAAATCGCTCGCACGTTCCGAGGTATGTCGTTTATACAGCATTTTAAAACAACTTAATGGACTAGTGACGTCAGTTACCCCATACTGGACGTTATGAAACGGGTGAGAGAAAAACGTCAGGCGGAAGCGCAAGCAATGTTGGCAAAAGCAATAGCAAACCCACCTAATCGTTCCACACCTGCGCCTACGACTCAACCTACTGCCTCTCAGCCATCACATTCAACCACTACCCAGGCACCCACTCCCACCTCACAACCTGTTGCAAATTCCTCAAAACCAAGGCAAGTCAAGAAAGAACCCGTGGCAAGTCCGTTCCCAAACACTCCCGAGAACCCACGATCAACCGCGACTCCTGTTCCCCACCCTGTCGTCAATCAGCTTCAGACCCAGCCAGCGATACGATCATCTCCCGTACACACCCGCTCACCCGTCCCCCAGAATACGACATATCAACAACATCCTGCCAGTACGCCGATGGCTGCCAGTTCACCTGCACAGCGTGGCTACACCCAATCCCCTCGTCCACCTTCTTCACAAGCTCCTCATCCGCATTCCTCTCCTCTCGCTCCTGATTCACAGCTTCCTATACATGGTCATCGTGCAAATCCTAGTGGAGTTCACTTTATTCAGGTGGCACCTAGTGTCGCTCAATCTAAACCTCCGACACCTCAGCTTGGTTACTCAACCCAAGCTCCCCTACCACCGCAGGCGCCTACCCAGCCTCACCCGCCACCGCCACCACAACCTCCTGCACCATCTCCCCAAACGCAAGCTGCACATATGTATTATGCCCAGGTGCAGCAGCAGCAGCTACAAAGGATGAATCAGGTGGTGCAAGCGCAAGCGCAGGCTCACTCACCAGCTCAGGTCCAAGCCCAAGCTCAGGGTCAGATACCAGCGCAAATGGGTCAACATCCCGCCATCCCAGTGCAGTACAGTTTTGCGCACCTCCGACCCATGACCGGGCAAGGAAACCCACATCAGCAGGTCACGGCGCACATACCACAAAATCAGCAAAGCATGGGAACCCAAGGTCAGGTGATGGATGGCCAACAGCAAATGATGGCGCAGTATGGTGCCGTATATGGTTATCCCGTCAGTTTTGGTAGTAGGTTTCAGGCTCCGTACGCTGCTTGGGCTGCCAGTGGGATGGGACGCGTGCCAAACGGACAGACGCCTGGGATGCAACCTGGACACCCGCAGATACCGGTTGCCCAAGGTAAGGCTGCACAGGCGGGCGTACAGGGTCGGTGAGGTAGCTGGTACTTGTTTGTAGTTGGACCCGCTTGTATTGTATTCTGATGTTCGCATTGCAGCTCAGTGTAGCTACTAGTACAAGTTGGCTGATCGGCCGAGATAGGCAAGCAAAACATTGTGGTAGTAAAGGCTTTTTGCTCGCGCCGATCCTCTCTTGACCCAACGATCATGTCTCAGCCAATTGGTTCGCTTCGTTCGTTCGCGCGGTTGCTCACTGGAACACTGACCGTCCTCGAAAGCGTTGTTGTCCGTCTATGATAAGACGGGACTGATCAAGCTCGCAGAGGGCCTCAACGCTGCAGGCGTCCGACTCCTCGGCTCTGGAGGCACCGCGAAAAAGATCAGAGAGGCGAACATCAACATCGAGCACGTCGTTGGCCCCCTACGATACCGTACATGTTCTAAACGTATCTCCCAGGGATGTCTCTAGCATCACCAACGCACCTGAGATGCTAGGCGGACGCGTCAAGACGCTCCATCCTGCCGTCCACGGAGGTAACCGTTCTCTCCCGAGGCCGGCCACTGTCTGAGCACATCCTTTTTGCTCCTGCAAGGCATCCTCGCGCGCGCGACCTCTTCCGACGAGCGTGACCTCGCGAATCAGTCCATCTCCAAGATCGCCGTCGTCGTCTGCAACCTCTATCCCTTTTCTGCCACCATCGCGAAGCCGGGCTGTACGCTCGCGGACGCCGTCGAGGAGATCGACATCGGGGGTGTCACTCTCCTCAGAGCGGCAGCCAAGAACCACGAGCGGGTGTATGTGCTGTCCGATCCCGCGGACTATGACGATTTCTTGGACGCTTGGAAAAGCGGAGGCGTGGGCCAAGCGCTGCGGAGCCGTCTCGCACTCAAGGCGTTCGAGATGACCGCCAAGTACGACGATGCGATCAGTGACTACTTTAGAGAGCAGTATGCGTCGTCGCCCGAGAGCCACCCGTTGCAACGGATGGTGTTGCGATACGGCACCAATCCGCATCAAAAACCGGCGCAGGCATTTGTGACGGAGGGCGAATTGCCCTTCAAGGGTGCGTGGTTCCTGATCTTACCCGCCTCGTCTCACGTCTATCACCGCAGTCCTGTGTGGATCCCCTGGATACATTAATCTCCTGGATGCGCTCAACTCGTATGCGTTGGTAAAGGAACTCCAGGAGGCACTTAGTCTCCCGGCTGCTGCTTCGTTCAAGCACGTTTCCCCTGCGGGTGCTGCAGTGGGCATCGAGTTGGACGAGACCGAGAAGCATGTTTATGGCGTCGAAGACCTGAAAGAGCATCTATCGCTGCTTGCTTGTGCCTACGCGCGTGCGCGAGGTCAGTTTTCTTGATGGAGAGCGACATTGCTATAGGCCTGACGTGACCTAGGTGCGGACCGGATGTCCTCCTTTGGCGACTTCATTGCCCTGTCTGCTCCTTGCGACGTTGCTACAGCCAAGATAATTTCCAGAGAGGTCTCCGACGGTGTGATCGCGCCAGGGTACGAACCAGAAGCGCTCGACCTACTGCAGAAGAAGAAGGCGGGAAAGTACTGCGTCCTCGAGGTGATCTTGCCGCTACATCGTTGTCGCTTCCCAACGTCGGTCTGATCCTGCGAGCAGATGGACCCCAGTTACACGCCTCCCGAGACCGAAACGCGCCAAGTATACGGGATCAGCTTGCAACAGCGCAGAAACGACGCCAAGATCGACGCGGCACTTTTTTCCAACGTCGTCAGCGAGAATAAAGAGGCGAGTTGACCACGCTATTGTGTCACGCGTTTCACCTAACCAGCGCGACGACACAGTTACCCTCCCAAGCCCTGACTGATCTGCTCGTTGCCACCCTCGCACTCAAGTATACCCAGTCCAATAGCGTCGCATACGCCAAGAACGGGGCCATCATCGGCCTGGGCGCAGGCCAACAATCTCGCATCCACTGCACCCGGCTCGCAGGGGGCAAAGCCGACCTATGGTGGTTACGCCACCATCCGCGCGTCCTCGCGCTCCCATTCAAAAAGGGCGTCAAGCGTGCCGAGAAGGCGAATGCGATCGACCTGTTCGTGAGCGGGGAGGTCCTCGAGGGCGGCGAGAAGACGCAGTGGGAAGCGCAGTTCGAGACCGTGCCGGCGGCGCTGAGCGAGGAGGAGCGGCGGGCGTGGGAGAGCGAGCTGGATGGGGTGGCGTGCTCGAGCGATGCGTTCTTCCCGTTTGCGGATAACGTCCACCGGGCGAGGAAAAGCGGGGTGAAGTACCTAGCTGCACCGAGCGGGAGCGTCATGGACGCCGAATGCATCAAGGCGGCAGACGAACACGGGATCGTGTTCTGCCACACCTCCCTCAGGCTTTTCCACCACTAGACGAAAGAGACAAAGGAAGTTATGTTTATTATGTATGATCCATCCAAGTTTTGTTCACTCTCACGAATCTCAACACTGCGTTCTCCCTCGATCTGCGTGCAAGCGTACAACAATTCATGAGGATATCATACAGGTATTGAGCAGAGACACATATAAACAGGTTTAGAAGTGCTTGTGGAACCACTCAACGGTTGCCTTGAACGCGCCCTCCTTTCCTTGCTTGACGGCCTGTATGGAAAGGTCCCCACGAACCGCGAAGCCGTGCTCGCAACCTGCAAAGTACTCTCTCTGGTACAACTCCCCGACCTGTTTGCCTCCGCCGAGGATATCGTCTGCCTTTGCCTGCGCCTCGACAGGGAACATTTGGTCAGTTTCGCAAGAGTTGATCAAGAGAGGAATGCCCTTGGTCTTGAATGTCTGTGAGAATGCGGGACGAATGAGTATTACGACGTGCAAATACGTTCATATCTTAGTGACTGACGTGAAGATCATCGGGGACATTGAGAAGAGAGGGGTGTGAGACGACAGCGACTTTGATGACCTTGTCAAAGGCGATGTCGAAGACGTAACGACCTGGTGCACGGCGAACGCGTCGATTTCAACGTGCTGCGGGTTGCAATTTTACAAGAGACTTACCACCGAAGCAGTAGCCCGTGGCGCCGAACGTGGTCACACCTTGTCCCTTGAGGGCGGCGATGACCTTGTCGAGAGGTGGGCGGGTGACCGATTGGTTGTGCTTGCCGATCCAACCCATCAAGTCAAATGTGCTGTCCTGTCCGGGAGAAGAAAGTAGGTCAAGTGCCTCGCAAAGAGGAGCGTGCGGAGACGGGACTCACATTGAGCGCATCGGCTGGAAGAGCGTCGCCGTTGAGGTAGTCGACAGCGACGACCTATTTGAAAGGCGCAGGGTTGAACGACGATCATGGTTGTGAAACTGAAAACGGTCTACCTTGTACCCGTTTCGTGCAAAGTCGTCTGCGAGCAGCTACAATCGACCACGGTCAGCGTTCGGAATTGCACGGCGCGGACGGAAGTGAGACACACCTGAGAGTTGACGAGCTCGATACCAAAGATATCGGGCAAGTAAAGGACCACCTTGGTCCTGTCGTACTCGCCCGTGGGCGTCGCGACGTAGGTTTTGACGCCGGCAATGACCTCGAATTTACCTGTGGCGTGGACGACACGAGATTAATTGCCATCGACGCGCAAGTCTGAGCAAAAGCGTACCCTCAGGTGTGCCCTCGTGGCGGACACCTGACATTGACCCATCAGAACACATCGTAGGCGAGTGCGCCCGTTCTTACCAGAGATACATTTGTTGCAGAGAGACATATTGTTGCTGTTCGAGATTCCCGACTTTTCTGCAGACTTGGTCGAGGTGTCTTTATACTTTGGGGTGGAATGGCAGAGACCCATTTTGGAGATGGGGTGGGGCTTGCTGATTTGGCCCGCACCGTGGTACCGCATGCTTATTAAGGCGGTCGCCCGAATTCGAAGCATGTCAGCATGGCATGTCAAGAGCGACATGTGTCTCGGTGTGGATGCTTTGGATGCTGGAATCAGCGCATGTCGCGAGAGGGATGTGGGAACGTGCATGATTTGATAGGGAGCGGTCGTTTGATAGGTGGCTATTTTCGCGGGTACATGAGAACGTCGCTCGTCGGGGGTTGTCACACGTACCGAGTATGTACAGAGGACCTTGTTGCTCAAGTGGAGACGTATGGATATACGCCTTTGAGAGATCCAGTCAGAACGTGTTTAGGGCGTCTGTTGGCGTTGTCAAAGGTGCTTGAGAGGGAGCGGACTCGCAGATGGAATCTGAAGATTCTCTGCCTCCCACCGGGTTTCCACGCTCTGCTTCGGCCGAGCTCGGACGATGCTACCCGAACGAACCGACGCAATTTTTGAGTAAAGAAACACATGCGCATGTGGACATTGTGAGTATTGCGGCCTCCGACAGGCACTGTTTCCCAAGGCAAAGGTTAAAAACTGCGTGGCACTGGGGGGTCTCACACGGTGTTGTTTGGTGATGTTGAATTCTAAAGGCGCTGACTAACTCGTTGACGTCATTTTCGTGGACGACCGCAGCATGCCAGGCGATATATATGGACGGGTAAATGGCAGTCTCGGGGCCGATCGTTGGTCCAAAGCAAGCTGTTTTTTTTTTTCCGACAAGAATTTCTGCTCAGTTGTGCACGCAGGAAACGCGCGCGCGCACGTGTCGTGCTGTTAGTTCACGCTCTCGACATCGCGTACGAGATCAAATGCTACCTTTGACGTTAGGAGAACATGGTGAACCCGAGGCATACGAGGCCTCCGTGGACCCAGGGAGCCGACTCACAAAAGACGTAAAAAAAGCGAAACGTGTCCCCAAGACAAGCGGTCGAATTCGGCCAACGGTATAGTTCCGAACCAGACATACTTGGTTTCTCTGCAAGATATTTCTGAAATGGCTTTCGGTGCTCTCGTCCGCGACTATTTATTGAAAACAATTGCACTGACGAGCACGTGACTAGCGTCATGATCGGAAGTAGAATGATTTCCTAATTTGACCGTCTCTGTCTCTGTCTTCTCTCTATACGATGCCGCCTCAGCCTGGCGTGTTCGCTCTCCCTTACGCTTCCACTCACAACGCACGGCCAGACGTCGTACACGTTCACCACCCGCCCGTACCAGGCCCAAGTACGAAAACACACGGTCTGTCCTCGCCCCGTCTTGCCCACTTTTACTCACAAGTCCATAGATGACCCAAAGAGAGAGAAGAAACGCAAGGACTTGTCCGGAAAAGTTGGAAAGGAAATGACAGACCGCAGAGACGAGTCCGCGCACGCCTCTCTCGCCACGACGCCGTCGCTCACATCCTCACCCAGAGGCAGACACTTTGCAGAAAATATCTCTGCCCTCCACAGCGCCGCCATACAGCTCGCGTCCCGCCCCGAGACCCACCCGCTCTACAACCTCCGCATGTACCCCCTATCGCTCGAACGCTCAGCCTTGCTCACACAGCTCACCTATGAAGAGAAGCATGGCCTCGCGGCGATAGAGACCGCTTACGAGGAGGAACGCGAGCGAGTCGAGGACGAGTGGCGGAAGGGTCACGTGCGCGTTAGGGATCGCCTACTCGAGGGCATCGAAGAACGAAGACGCAGAGCAAGAGAAGAAAAGGAGGGCGAAGGTGCCGTAAACGGTCAGTCCTCTTCACCGTCTCCCCACGTCGTCTTCTCACTCTTCCTCTCGCCAGACGTCTCCCTCGACTCGCAGACCCGCGCCCACATCACTCGAAAACTACGCAACAAACTCGGCACATCACCTCCTCCCACCCCGCTTGGTATTGGCGCCCTCAGTCTTGGTAATGGGAGCGCGACCCCGATGGCCTCGGGGCCATTGACCAACCCCCACTCGCTGTCTGTGGACGAGATACCGTCACCGTTCCCGTTCCCGCTCACCTCCGTCACCCTCCCAAATGGGCACGCTGCCTCGGGAGGCGGGGGCGGGCCCAACAACGGTAACCGGCGGCGGAACAAGGGGGGAGGTGGACACCCGGGCATGATTGGCGTCGGTGGGTTGGGCAAGAGCCTGGCGTTCCTCGGCCAATGCAAAGACGCCGAGATCGAATCCGATTTAATCGAGATAAGGCGCGGCACAAAGAGACGCAGAGCAGCGGCGGTCTCATCCACAAAAGTAGCTTGACCTGTATCCATCTTATCTATCGGAATCGCATACCGGATCTATCTTCTCTCCCTCATGGCAGACACGGACAGACTTGCCTTTTTTCACGTCCTCGAGCGACTCAAGGTAGTCTCGTTCTGCAGCCAAGCCCGTCTCTTACCCGCACACAGACACAGAAACGCACGGGCTGGATCGATCACCACGTAAGCCGACATGTTCAGTAAAACATCGCTGACCTCGCACACAGATACCCAACCCAGAGAGGTATCCCTACCCCTCTCTCTGCGCGCTCTTGCTCACACTTACGACAGTATCTCGGACCACATGTACCGCATGGCCGTCCTGGCCATGTGCACCTCCGATTCGACGCTCGACGTGCCCAAGTCAGTCTCTAACACACACCCCGAACCCTGGCCTGATCTCATCCATCGCAGGTGCGTGATGCTCTGCGTCGTGCACGACCTCGCAGAGGCCACCGTCGGCGACATCACCCCCCGCCAGGGGATCCCCAGGGAGGAAAAACGCAGGCTTGAAGCCGTCCGTCCGTCTGTCGCACTCGTGAGCGCCGTCCGGCTCAAACCTCTCACAGGAAGCGATGCACACCTTTGTGCACGATATGTTACATGGCTCCCCGGCCGCGTTGCGCATCAAGGCATTGTGGCAGGCGCGTGTGCTCCCATACCCACCGATCACTTGGGATTGACAGCGCTGACAACAGGAATATGAAGATGGCGCGACTCTCGAGGCCAGGTTCGTCAAAGGCACGTGCTTGCTGTGATGTGGGCTGGACTACGCTCACACCGGCCAACCCTCTTTCGTTTTGCGCTCAGATCTTGACAGGCTTGAGATGGCACTCCAAGGTAATAGTCACGCTGTCCCCGTTCTCTCGCACACCTGCATGTAACACTCCTCTTACAGCCCGCGAGTACGAAAAGGCACACGGTCGCAATCTACAAGGCTTCTTCGACAGCAGCCTGCCGTACTTGCGACACCCCGAGATACGTCGCTGGGGGGACACTTTGGCACTTGAGAGAGACTGCGATCTCCCTCTGGACGTTGTTGACTGTCGCAGTGGGACATAGCGTCGCGATGCCGACGGGTTCAGCTACGTCTTTCAGTTGTCATAGTGTCCGTCCATGTCTAGTTTGAGCAATGCTAGTACATATCCTCTTCCGCTCCAAACGTCACTCCTAGTGAACTAGGCTGGACACCATGTATTCTCACTACATATATTATGTGGTGCCGGATCGTACGCCACAGAGCTCCGGGTCATTGCATCGTTCCTTCGAGATGAGTTGGGCGACTTGAACGTTGTCTTACCAAGACAACGTTTTAGTGCAAGCGAGCTCATTTTGTTACTGCTTTGGGTTAGCCCTGCTCTCGTCTAATCAGAGCTTCTGGCACTAACTTTCGCATAGACCCTGTGTAGGCTCGTAAAGCCCCTCTGAAAGGCAACGTAACAAGCGCGCTTTGTAGATCATCCTACATCGATACTAACGTAAACTCGCACACTGCCAGCAAAGCCAGCTCCAACTCGCTTAGGCCCCTCGACCACGCCGCCGCCGCCGCCGTCGATGACTAGGCTGCAGAACGGAGGAATTATGTTGTGTTTCTGACACCTTTTGTAGCACTTAGCAAGGGCTCTGATTGCACCTGAGGCCACTTTTACAGTACTTTCCCTCAGCTAACCCGTGCTGAGCCTTTTATACTGGTGTGCGGAGACTTTCGGGATTTCCTCTAGTAGGATTCCTGTCTTGCGTGTGACGTGCCACTGATTCCCGAGTACTCGTCAGATTCGGACGGTTCGGCGCGAGACGTCAATGCGGCATCCAGTATGTCGACGGCCCTGCGTATCCTACGAACGATGATCCCACCCGAATGCTATCTACCACGGTGAGCCTCTTGAGCCTGGCCTGCCACCGCAAGGAAAAAAGTATCCATCGGTAGAACTAATACGCATCCATGACGTGGCTAGTCATGACATTTTCATTTTTCTGCCACCGTCTAACTGACATGAGCATGACATCGTCGTACAGGATCGTGGACAAAACACGAGGTCGTGGCGCGGGCCGACCTCACACCACGACGGGTGCCCAATTTTGTTTGATTTGGGATTGGAAGAACGAACGACAGCTGTGACGTATGTCGTCGCTAGTAAATCCTGTCTTGTCAGCAGGGGTGGTCCTTTCATGAAAAATAAAAGGCGGTTCATGCTAGGCTCACCATCACCCGTACCTAACTTACATACTCTCCCACTCATCATGCGCTCATTCGCCATCCTCACTGTGCTATGCGCTGTCTTTGTCCCGCTGCTAGAAGCGGCAGCGACAGGTGACAGCAGCACAGAATACCAAGGGACCGTGCGTCACCAGGCCCTCTCATCTTAAACTCGGGATACTGACATTGGTGAATCAGGGTGTATCGATTTCTCAGGACTCCACGGGGGTGTGTCAAGTCGATAGCTCAGTGAGGGTCTTGGTTTCGCGCCATATGTTTGACACTGTTGCACCGTGTGGCACGGTGAGCGGTCTCTTACAGTCAATGCCAGCCTCTTATCCGTTATTTTAGGGGGTTCAAATTACCGGTCCAACAGGTTCGTCGGCAGAGGGCAAAGTGTGGGGTGTTTGCCATTCCTGTGGATTGCACGATATAGGTAATGCTCGAATCTTGTTTTGCTTGCTATATCTCATTGGATGGTCAAGCGATTTCCCTCGATCTGCTTGAAAAACTTAGAGCAGCTTTATCTGGATACCTGCACGTTAGATGGCACGTCAAAAATTAGTAGGAAGAATGCGTGAAAGTACTTACGGTGGCACATTAATCTTCCGTACCCAACGTGTGTCTTTGTCTCGTACACAATACTCTTTAACAGCGTCCGTCAGTACTCGGGCATCATGGCTAATTTTTCTTGTTCACCGCCCATACTCCGTATTCTTTATCCCCTGTCTCTGATTCCTTCTGAGACTTCTGTTTATATCTATCCTTGTCACCCCTTGGGAGTTACCAGCCGATACTTAAATCCCATTATAACACTGTTACCTCTCCGCGTGTATGGATCAATCTGCAAGGGGCTGGCTCGAGACGAGGAATAATAAGTACTATCGTTGTCACGTGATGTCCTATCGGATCGTCGTCGTACTACCGCAAGGGCATTTCATCCTCTCTCTTTTCGACGGCTTGGTATATCTCCCCTCACAGCCAAGAGATATGTAGCAAATACTGCCACTCATGCGATCCTCGCTAAACTTTGTTACGAACATATAGCTTCTGGCTATCCCATCATGCACAAGGACTAGTTCCAATCGTCGCGCTCCGTTTTCTTCTATGCGGTTACTGGTGTAGCACACTCGCTCTAAGTCCAGGTTCCCCTGACGACAAGTTAAAAGGCAACAGCGTTTTAATGATTCCGAAATGAAAGTGTTTCACGTTGACGTATGACGAGCCTAGGAACGTCTAACAGGTCTTCACAGACGAGGCTATGCATATTCGGACTCACTTCGTTCGAGGCATTCCAGGTGTATCTTCACCTTTTCTGCAAATTTGGCCACGACACAGAGGCGAGCGCTGTACTTGGAACATTGAAATTTGCGATCTCCTCAAGGATCTCGTTCATCTACTTAACGTCTGCATCGATGAGGGCTGCGAACAGAACAGCCTGCAAGGATCGAAACACAATCACCACTTGATGAGATCGAAAACGTGCTCCAACGTCAGATCACTCGGCTGCCAAATGATATCAAGTCTAAAAGTACAAGAAAACGGATGGGCCGAGTTTGGAGACTCTCGGAATTGAGGACGGCTAACACTCTGTGTCATGCATCGCCTCGCGTTCGCGCGTGCGTACTTGGATACGCGTTCATGATCCATGTCGCCCGACATCTATTTCGTGAGTCTGGACTTGGCGGATGCTACTGCCAGGGCCAGGGGGGCTTGGCCTAGTTGTGGCGGAGGCCTACGGAACGAGAAGCTGGCGCCTAGACATAATGGGACTGGCGGGTGGAGTCCCTTCCGTTCCACCCCTCGCTCCAAGTTGAATCCACGTAAGCGTGGGGATCATTCCTCCTCCCCTTCAGGCGACATACTCGACGACCAGCGCATGAGGGCGCATGTCTCGTCATACCTCAGGATGGATCTGCCGAGGTCACGAAAACTCAAGACGAGCACCGCGTCGGTGGTCTTTCAAGACGGATCAACGGCTCTGCGTCCGCCGAGCGTCCGCAGGTTGTCTGAGAAGATCAGCTGCGCGTTTGGATCAGTTGCAACATACAGATGATCCGCCTTTGCCCAGTATGTACATCACAAAAATACCAATGTCGGGCCTGGTCATATCCTTGAAAGCATAGATTTCGACCAGTTCCGTGATTCCGGCAAGTTCCCTCGATGTCGTCGTGATTTCTTCATGATATTACTCGGTATTTGAAGGTCGACAGTTTAGTTCATACAGAATAGACAGAGCAAAGTATTACATTGTCGTGCCACAACATATTATACTCTCCAACTCGAAACACGTGCGTACGACCGCTGAAAGCCGAAATGCTGAGTCGACCAAGAAAAAACGGCCCAAACCGTCTGAGTTGAATGGGCGACGAGCGTAAAGGACACCAAATTGACTATGCGCACATGCTGAACCAAAGTTGTCAAAGTCGTCCACAGCGTTAGTTGTTGAGGCTTAGTTGAGTGCTTGAAATGCCGAGAGGGATTGGCAGAGACAACAGTGCAACCATAGGATTAGGAATAGCATAGGCCGGAGTCTCTGCAGAGTCAGACACCGTCATCCGCATGCGTACATTTCATCTGAGAAGTGAATTAACTATAAGGAGGTGCGCATATACTCACAATTTTGAGGACCTCGGCGGGTTTGTTTGCATTGGACAGATTCTCGATGGGGGTTTTCATTCTACAAACGTCCCAAATCGGTACACCGTAGTCGCTCGCTTCGACTTGAGAAGATGCGGCAGAAACCATCTGTGGGTGGGTGACTGCGATGAGTTGATCATCTGGCGAGATGGCCACGGAGCCATCATCATGCATGCATCAGCGATGCGGAATCTGCATGAATGAATGATCAAATGAACGCAGACTCGCGTTGTCGAGCTGATAGACGTGTCATCGTCATGACGAGCCATGCGCTCGTGATGGTGTTGGCGTGAGTGTGAGGATTGTGGCCGTCGTGGTTGTTGTGCGGCGGTGGCACGCCGTCCCTCGTTACGTCCTCGTTGCACGGTGATATCCTAAGTCCCATGGGGGCCTGCCCTGAACCGCGCACCAAATTGCTTGTCCGCCTGCGTCGCTTCAGCTCAACTCATATTGTTTCCACTGGCCGTTTCGAGCGCCTCATAAGCCCCCCGCTTTGCCTCTCATCTAGTTGTTTCGAGCCTGATTACCTGCTGCTACGAGTCCCCCCACCTGTGTGCGTTACTTCAAGTTCCCTGGATCTTGTCATGTCGTGCCCGATCGCCCTGTTGTTTGCCCAAACGTATTGCTTCAGACCTGATTAACACCCCCTGACGTGGACGACATGGGTAAATTGGGTACAGACTACTGTTATATACATTCTTGGAATGTAGTAATCCCTATGTCGGTGACTACGTGGAATGATATGTGGCCCCGGCTTCGTTGATAGATACGCTTTCGGGGCCTTTGGTATTAGTCACAAAGTTGCACATGACCGAGATAGTGCTTCGAGTCCGGGCGATGATGAATCAAGGGGGAGATGAAATGGCGGTAAACGACGAAGGGGCTGGGGTTGGAGCGGGAAGACGAGATGGACAGGATAGCAATGGGAGCCGATAGAAGATGCGAGGGAGAGGTGCTAGACAAGAATATCTGGGCTCAAGAAGGATACGACAGGCTTGAACAATTTACTCTACTCCTCGGAGTAGCAATATATATATATATATATATATATTTGAATGACTAGGGGAAGAGACTACGGCCTACACAGGCGACATGAGAGAATGAATATTTGTGTCATGCTTCCCCTCCATCTCCGCGACCCACTTTTCCCACGTAAGATATATCCGATTTTGTGATGTAATCTCCGCGGTTATCATCAAAGAAGCTTACGATCACTCAATCGGACGCTGTCTCACCGAAGCGATCGCCCTTTCAATGTTCTTTGTGACTCTCGGCGAGAAGCGTCACACGTGTCTATCTTTTGCAAGAAGCCCAAGTACGATCCACACAAGAAAGAATGTCTATTGCTGCTACATAAAATATATATGCGTGTCGACGTCGTTGGTAATGCTAATCACGGCGAGCCCTACAGAATGTATAACCGATGTATGGGACGATAGTATGATGCAGAAAAGTAAATGGTCGTGCAAGGGGAAACTAGGACGATATGGATGTACGAAAGGACGGAGGACGACGCGTCGGGTTCCGTCATACCTTCTCCGCCTTTCCGACGACCAACTCCAGTGTGCTTTTCTCTTCCATCAACGCGAGTATCTTGCGCGAGACCTTGCTTCGCCTCCGGATCGCTTCGCCATAAAAGAAGAGCACCTATCCACCCATGCGCGTCGTCAGTCGGATGAAAGAAAGACGACCAAGCGAGGTGACCAACAAACGGAATGGGGATCATGGCAACGGCGATTAGCGCAAACAGCGTGTTCGCCCATTTGTACGTAAGTTTGTCGTACATTTGTTGCGTAAACAACGGAAACGCAGTTCCGAGGAGGTTCCCTGCAGAAGCAAATCCACAAGGAAGCCAGACACGTCAGCTGGTACTCTTTCAACGGGTGCGGCTACGTACGACACAGGCTTTGGCCCGCCAAAGCAGATGACGCATATGGACCATAGCTTGACAAAACGCGGATTCACCACCTGTCACATTAAACGGATGGGAAGAAGGCGTACCAATCCGCAACGTAGATGAACACGCCCTGGTAGAGGATGAACGTGCCTGCTATGAAGATCTTCCGGTGTAGATATCAACACCAAATTCAAACCACCTGCCTCGAAAGGCAACGACTCACCGTCAGACCAATGAGAGGTACGATCCAGAAGACGGACGGTCTCGCGGTCCACGCGTAAATCAGCATGCCGCCAGGAAGTAAGAAAGCAGCCAATAGTGCGAGACATAGTCGCGCTTCTGGTCCTTTCTTGACCACATATTTCCTTGAGTTCGGCACTCATATCAGTACCCACTCCGTAAGCGCACGACGTGAGGAAACCCACTTGTACAGCACCTCTTGATACAAGTTCACAAACCAGCCCAACACACTTCCAATTCTGCATGGGACTGTCAATGGGCGCGTACGGGAACGGCAGAATGGTGCTAACGTGATGGAGACATATGCCGACCCACAGTCGCCAATGCTGAAGTGGTAGATAGTCTTCATTTCCCCCGCAACAGAACTGCCAACCGTCAAAAAGTGAGCCTGACACGCATACAACCACTCACTCCATGAAGCAAAATAAGACACCCCACGCGAATCCGATCCAAATCTTCGAGATTCATCATCAGCCCAGAAGAGTGAACGAAAACAATGGCCTTACGCTAAAGCTCAAAACGGTTGGTTCGGTCAAGAGCAATTCTGAGCTACACGTCAGTGTTTTGGGAATCGAGTAGGAGGGGTCACCCACTGATCGGACGAAAGCACGAGATCCTAATCAGTGTGAGGAGGCTACGCCTGTCTATTTCGGCCTTTGAGTGATATCGGCTGTCTTGCTTTGTTTGCCTCATCTCGCGCGCGAGTCGGGTAAGGATGACGCCACCTCGCGTCTCTGGGAGTAGGAACACGACGAAGAGAAAGATGACGCCGCTGACACTGCATGACACATGACACGACTGCATCACAATCAACCCATCTGACTCACATGGCAGTTATCCAGTGAATCCACCTCCAGCCCAAATGTGGGTTGGCATCTATCCAGCCTGCAAGCAAGGGTCCCAGACCAGTCGCGCCCATTGCCGAAATTGAATAGAGTGCCATTGGAATACCACGCCTGAAAGGGTGAGTAATATCCAACGACAGTAACCGGAAAACAATCACTCATTGGGTCTCCATATATCGGCGATGGTGCCTGCGACGAGGGTTGCACCCGTCGATCCGAACGCGCCGCTGAAGAAGCGACCGACGATCACCGTCTGTATGTTCGGTGCCCTGTTGGTCGGTCAGCGCAAATATCAAGGGCTGTATGGAGGGGACTTGCAGGGCTATCATGGCGTGCGTCAGCACGAACAAGAAAGCAGTCACTATGTACAAAGGAAAGCGCCCAAACTCTTCCGACAAGGAAGAGCTGAAGAGTGGGAGGATGCCAAAACCGAGTGGGTATACGCTGAGACCGACCGAGGCCAAAAGAGTAGTCGTGTGAAGGTCCTGCACCATTGTAGGCACGCCCATGGAATAGGCAGAGATAGCGCCAGCTTGAAAAGGTCATTGGTATGAGTGGAAACAGACGGAGACTGACTGACCGGTGATGCCGGTGAAAGCACACGCGGTGATGGTGATGCACCATTTTTTGGAAGTGGAAAAGTAAATTGGATTTCGGGGGTCTTCGTCCTCAAACTCGACCTACGAAAGACGTGAGCAGGGCCAAGCGGCATAGAGAAGGCGTACAAGGATTGGCGCGCCTTGGTCATGGAGGGTGGAAGGCTGGGAGGGAGATTTGAGGGACATTGCTTCGCACAAGGAGGACGCTCGCAAGCACAGGGCCCATTATTTATACCAAGGTAGGGCATTCACAGGACATGGTTATCTTTGACCCGGGATGCCTGACCCGGCTGCGCTGATATCTTCTGCTTCCTCCTCGCATTCCTGCCCGGACTTCGATCGCATCTGCGGATCCAATTGGCGACATATATTGGCCATAGAAGTGGTTACTAATATTGAAGAAAGTAGCGTAGAGTTCGGGCAGCAACCGTCGGGGGGATGGACATGAAAGTATGACTGTGTCAAAGAGATGACCCACGACCATGATTATTTGTCACTATGTAGCAACGACCTTAGAATCAAACACGCGACAACAACGCTGCGCCGAATCCAAGCAGGGTCAGCGCGTCCACGGGCTTCTCTGACCCAAATTGAAGACGGACTTCTCCAATCATTCCCACCAGATGCACTCAGTGACAACGTGCTATCAAATGGTGGTTGGTATTCCTGGCTCCACCCCACCGACTTATTGCAACGAACAACGTTGACCCCATCCGGTGGTGCTTTTCTAAATAGTAGTGACATGCGGAGCGGAGGCATACATGAGGGTGGAGTAGGACTGTCACTGCTCTTATGATTTCCCTCCCTGACTTGCCCCAACGCAGAGGCTGGGATGCCGCGTACTTTGTGCCGCAGAATTGTCCCGGTTACGTTGACGCGATGGCCATGATTGACGAATCTGATGGCCCACACTGCAACCTCTGGACCACGTAAAAGTTGGGGGCCCTTCGACAACACCAATCATTGTGCGTCTCAGTAGACACGACGCGACGTTTCCTGCCTGTGAGCCCAAACGGACAGCCATATGTGATTTTACCAGGTACGGTGGAGCGAATCCACCCGATCGAGAAGTATGAATCATCTATCATCACGATATTTGCCGTCGCGCGACATCCTTGATCCATGCCAACTCGAGTCGGTGATCAAACATTATGGAGCCAACGGAAATGGGCTAACGCGGCTCAACTTCGAAGTCCTCTTAGCAATCAAAACCTCAGGTACGACCGGTCCGGGTCGGGCTTTGTGAGAACAAAGCTCGGGCTGTGACACGATAAGATCTGCCTGCGGCGAACGCCACCCGACGGAACCTGCGGCCAGATCATCGGGACAACGTATGGCCACACACGGGTCGTCAACACAACATCATGACAACCTCCTGTATACAAGTCGCGACTACCTCCCGTAATAACTCAGCGTCCGCAGTCTCGCGCGTCCGAGTTGGCGCAATAGAAGAAATCATTTCGCAGGCGCGGTTGAGTGAGCAGCTGAAAATAACAAATAGTATCTCGTGTTCCAGGACACTGGCAGGGTTAGCGCATGGGCGTAAGTACAACGTAAGACACCGTTCGTGCAGCCCACTGCCGCGGTCAACGACAAAGTAAACGATTACTTTATAACATGTGTATCTATTTTTACCAATCAACATGGCCGACCTGTGCGGCAAAACTGTGTCAACGATTGCGAATAAAAATATCCAACGGCTTCCAAAGTCTCAAGATGACACGATGAAAATATGTACCCTGAGACAACGTGAGACGACGAGGGAATTTGTTCAAGGGCGACACATCGGCGGGCGCAAACGATGGCCCGGGTATGTTGATTGTGGTAGTCGAAGAGATAGGGACGAACAAATACACGCCAAGATAACCAAATCTGTCGATGCAAATGTCAACGTAACGCTCAAATCAATCCATCACTGGAGGCGATCGTTTATTGCCCGACAGGTGATCAGATGTACTCGCAGTCCATACACGGTTGAACATACGGGGGGAAGCCAGAACCGTGCTTCCGAGTCCAAGTTTTAGATGGGTCAATTACCTGTAGTATCCAAATACTTTCTGATCAAATAAGAGCTGTCCGAGTTACATCGGCTCAACCAAGTGTCGTCTTATTGAGCTGCCAGATTATGAGTTGCATATCACACCGTCACGGGCCGTGTCGTGCTGGGTTTGTTTGATGTTGTGTGGCAACGCCCTTAGAATCAAACATACCACAACAACGCCGCGCCAATTCGAAGCACGGAAAGCGTGTTGCCTGCTGCGCGGCCCCAGCGGCCATGGAAGCACTCTTTGATAAAGATAAGACTTCAAAATCGGATGTCTTTTCCAGTCCATCACACCGCATGTCCCAGCGCCCACCTGCTGTCAGGTCTGGCGAGGGCCTTGGCTTCCAGGACTTTGGCTCAACCTTTGGCTCTCCCAAGCGGGTCGTCACCAACGAGAAATCATCCAAGAGCAAGTCGAAGCCTGCAACAGCACACCCTGTTAAACCGCCGAGGGCAGCATCCTCTTGCATCTTAGAGGACGATAGTGATGACGAATTGTTGCTGTCCTCCCAGAACTCCATGGGGGGCGACGCGACTTCATCCTCAAAACGCGTCGTAGAAGGAAAGAACTCAAAGGATATTTTATTCGAAGAAGAAACAGTGCGCGTCGGCGGTCGCGTTCTCGCGGCACACCCGGATTACAAACCATCGTCACGCGACGCGGTCAAGAAGCTTCGTTTCACAAGAACCAAGAACTCTTCGACATCCAAACCATCCTCACTCACGGTTAAAGATGCTCCGCAATCACCTACCAAGCCTCCACAACGACGCATAAAACCGCGTCCTAAGCCTGACAGCAGTCCTGAGTCGACACCACGTCCTGCGGTACAGAAGCGTGGTGTCCCTCTACACGAGAAGGAACCCAAACTACTCGCCAATGCTGGGGGCGAACGAGCAATTCAAAAACCAACCTTTTCTTCGTCGCGTCGAGAACTACAAGAATTCCAGATGTCACTGCAGGCGAAGGAAAATGTTTCCGATGGCGCGTGGAGTGGTGATGCATCCTCTACTTGGAACAAGAAAGATAGTATACCACGCGTCACGACATTAATCCATATCCCAGAGCCGATACCCCTTCCTTCTCCGCTGAAAACGAAGGCCGTTTCACGCGAAACTACCTTCCCTAACCTGTCACCCCTCTCTTCATTCAAAGGCAAAGGTAAGACACACGCAAAATCCACCAACGAGGACGACACCGACTTGACGGACGGCCAGGGGAGGTACGGTGGTCCTAAACCATTTCCCATGAACTCTCAGATGCTTGTGGGTATCGATCGGCAGCCGAAATCCCCCAGTGCTCGTAGCCTAGGATCCACCAAGCGCACCTCGTCTGGTGACAGCAGCGCCGAACAGGAACGAACAGTGAAGAAAACCAAAGACTCGGGTTCGAAGTGTGTCTATTTGATTTGACCTTTTAGTTTTGCTCATTTTTTTTCTATTCAGAGTGGTGGAGCTGTTTGACTATCTGCAAGATCCTATGGAAGATGATTCTCGTAAGCTGCTAGTGCTTTGGGTCAGCCTCCTTTGTTCTTATACAAGGCATCTCACAAAGTCGACATGGGCCACGCCGGGGACCCTTCAAGGATGTGTCCCTATTGCGACCAAGGACTGCCTTCTCATCCAACCCCCTTCCTCCAACACTTGCTCGCAACTGCGCGTACAAAGTCGGTTTCGGATCCGCGCCCAAGAAACCGCAGTGGTTTGAAAGCACCACTGACGATTTACATATCTGTTTGTCAGCGGCATCGTTTTGAGTCACACCAGTTGCCGATCGCGATTGAGAGAGGTTGGCCAAGAACGATCGATTTCACCAAGGTTCCAATCAGGGTCAAAAGGATGAAGAAAGACCTGGAAGCCATCATATTGGATAGGGACGATACCAGTGATATCGAGGACTTTGGTGCCGGCGAGGCGCACGGAGGGTCGAGGAGAAAGAGTCTCTTCTGGAGAGAGGTGAAGAAAGAGGTAAAGAGGCAAGGTAGCCGTACGGTAGCTGGTGTCAAGGGCCAGTTCGCAAGCTTTGACAAAACGCAACCAGGATAGTACGTATTTCCTTTTCTTAACTGACACCCTGAATTCTAACGATCATTTGTAGCTATGGCGAACAGGGCTCGGTCATCATACATCAGACACTTTTCGATCTTTTCCCGCCGTCATCGTTCGACGCGTCTCTCATTGCACCGCTCATACCTGCTGAGTTTATTCAACGTATTCTCGTTCCCGAAGCAGCAGTTCGACTCATTGCGCAAGATCTTTGTGTTGATATGGACGACGCGATTGCGACGCTGCGTGACAGCGCACAATACGGTGTTGCCATGTTCCCAGACACCAGTGAGAACAGACGCAGAGGTCTCGGCAAGGATGACGACGATATGGGCGTCGCGGACCAGATCGTTATGGAACGCGCAAAAGTTCGGCGTAAAGAGCTTGCAGAAGAAGAAAAGGTCGAGAAAGAGATGTTGGAGGAAGAACGCGCTGCCCAACGCGCCGAGGCGTGGAAGAGTAGGCGGGAGAAAACAGCAGAGCGGGCTCAGCAGGCGAGCCGAACCAGGACGCGCGGAGAGGAAGACGTTGAGACGGAGGATGCAGCATCGGAGGTTTCTGAGGCTGGTACGACGCGTAAGACGCGACGGGCGACGAAACAACGGGTAGTTACCGGTGGTTCAGAATCGGATGCAATGTCGGTGGATGAACCAACGAATAGGTGGTCCGCACGCATTGCAAAGAAAAGGATGCAAGATGATGGGCTCAAGGTGCCATTGCGACCGAGCGAGTCGGATAGCGACTCGATGGAGGTTATGGCTAGGTCGAAGCACAAGGCGAGCACAAGGTGGAACAAGACCAGGGAGCGCAGAGCGGAGCCCGATGTAGGTATCAACATGCAGACCACCACATCACGCGAGCGCCAAAAGCAGTTCAGCATATTTGCCTCGCTTAATAGCGACGGGGAGCACGAAGACACGCCTCGGCCGGCCAGACAACGGACAAAGGACACAAGGTAAGACACATGCTTTACACTTATGCTCCTCTCACGATCATACCCGTATCTTCACAGTGCGCTCACTAAGCAAGATGATTGGTCCAATGACGGAGATTCGGACGCGTCGAACGCGATTCGAAGGTCCCGGAGATTGGTCTATCCCCCGATTAAGAAGGGTGGATCTTACTCCTGGTTGTTTAGCGAAAAGTCCTCGTCAGACTCACCTTGAACACGGGATGCATGTATTCCACTACATAAATACCCCACAGGTTTCGGACTACAGACCAGCAAGTTATATTTCATATCAAGCATTGTACTTGTCTTCGTGAGCATTATTTTGTCGTGTTTTTTCTTCGTGCAGCACGACGTTCAGCTAGCTCTGGTCGTTGCGGTGTGCTGCCCAATTTGTCGTGTGCTACGGTACACCTGCAGCACGATGAACTAGTGTAGAGATTTGTCTCTATTGATCTTCCTCGGTATTGCCCCTGCTGGGCGTCACTCCATGTTCAAAGTTCAATTCAATATTCAGTCTTGGTACAGTAATAAAAGACAGCATTACACCGCTCCCCGAGTCTCGCGCACCCCCTCGATGCCAATGACTAATCTAAACCCATCTGTCGGACAAACCAACGAGCATTCCTTGAGCCTACTAGCTCGCTCGACAACTTCTTGAAGAAGGTCTGCTGCTCTTCATTGCACGCCTGCTTCATTGCACTTCTTCTGTAGAGTCGATATCATGTCGCCTCCAACGTCAAGGCTGTTCAGCAACATCAAGGACCATGTTGAAATCACGTCGTACCCACTGTAGGTGAATTTGGATGTTTGATTCCACGACCATTGTGAAGTGACGCCTTGTAAATAATCGTAGGAGTAATCCACCATTTTGGATGCCTGCCGTCACATTCCGCTGACTCGACTGAATAGAGTAGCAGAGGGCCAGATACTTTTGTACATGCTCAAACAGGTAACCCAAGCTGGACTTCCTCTGGTCACCGCTTCAACATGCGCGTTCTCGGACTGTCGTTTCATGATCGGGTCCGTGTTTGATGGCAGTCGGATGGGAGTAAATAGGTGGTGTGCTACAAGCGGTGTAAGTGTACTTACTTGGGGGGTGACGGGCACCGTGTCGCGCTTTCGCTGAGTCCTTGCAAGTTTGAAGTAAGCTCTCCATCTTTTTGTTTTGTTTCCCAGCTGGGCGAGCGCACACAATGGAGTACTACTGCTAAAGCCGGTCAAATTCCCGGGCCATGAACGAGCTGCCAAATCGCCACAATTGGCAGTGTACTCACACTACTCAATCATCTTGATATGCTACCCCCTAGTTTTGTTTTCATCCTCCCAGTAGAGCTGTACCTTCAGATCTTCTACTTCCTTGATGTCAAAGACCTCTTGGCGCTTCGAAAGGTACACCTCTGTCTACTATGCCAGAAGTCGTTCAAGATTTGATGTAGTGCCCACTAGACATGCAAACATTTTTTGATGCTCACTCAGGAACGCGGCCTCTGGTCGATGATGTTCGTCCGCCTGCGTGCCTCGCAGGCCCTCCCTTTCTCTCGAGCCGACTTCGCGGCCATGTCGTCCTCACAGGCGGAACGTATTCTCTTTACAGCATCCAAAGTTGAAGCCTCGTTCCTCCAACTTAGAGAGCACATTATAGATCACATCCCCGCCGTTATACCGCCGTACGCGTCCATGAACGCCTCTACGTGTTCGTGGCGCGTGCTCACATTTATCTCGGATCGCTTCATTCTGTCTGTAGATAGCACAGCAGTCATCATCTGGGATACGTCAACACTCCCTTCGTCATCCTCCTCATCTATGACAGTTCCAGGCACCCCCTGGGCGCACTTTACGTTGTCGAACTTTCTTGGCTACGTGGACTGCCATTCCACTCTCTACATCGCGATCGCCCACATCCACGGGGATAATCGCAGGTTTGTCCTCTCAGATGTCTATTGATTGATGACTGATTGCGTCTAGTGCCATCGTTCATTCCGTTCCCCTCCCTCCACCGGGGGAAAACAAAATCCCTCACGGACGTTTGCACCGGGAAGCCGAGTTTCCGATGGGGGGAACAGAACTACTCAAACACATGGACCCGTACTTGGGTCGTGCTCTGGTGTATTCCCATCCAACCACGATTCACATCGTGCACTGGCGTGATGACAACAGGCGATCAACCATATCTATTGAATCGGATCACTTTGATCACCAAGGGGTGCGCATTGGTTTCACTCGCTCGTGCGTCCTATCGTGTTCTCATCACCCACATCTCGCCTCAGTGGAACGGAATCATAACCTTACGATTTTGTGGGCCGTACATCCTGTGCTTCAGGGTTCGCTCCGTGGAGGCGTACCCGGTTCCTATGGACACCCCAACGGCCCAGCGTTTGCCCATGCTTCGATACCAATTCGGTTCAATCTGCTTCCGTGCCGTTGCTCTCTCCCAGGTGCAGGTGTCGCACCGTCCGTCTGGCGACGTCTACACCCTCTTCATGCTCACCAATGACGTCTATGAAGGCATGTTCCACTACCGCATCCGGGTCGCCGCCACGCCTGTGCCCTCCATGTCCGTTCGCGTTCTTGCCAAGGGTAGTATCCCGACGCCGAATCCGCTGCCACCGCTTTCGGGAACAGCGGATTATACACCGCAAGTCGTCGTTAGGCGGATGTTTTTCTCCACATGGTCACTGGGATCGGCAGGGTTACGTGGCGTGTGGGTGGACAGGCTGAGGGGGAGCATCGACCGAAGGGTGGTGGCATTTACAACGCATCCGACTCGGTTGCAAACCAAGGAAACGCACTTGATCTCGGGAGAAGCCTCGGCGTTGAGCGAAGATGGCCCAGACAAGGTTCACGAAGCACCGGCTGTGGACGGTAGGGTCGTCCACGTCATCTCGTCGTATGATCTCCGAGGTAAGTGTATTGTCCGCATGTGCTGTCCTGAGTTGACCCCGTCAAAGATGATATCACGATATGTGCGGTGTCGGAGTGGACGGGGCGTATTGCGCTGGGCTCGCGCGTAGGCGCCATTTCACTTCTCTGAAGAGTGCATGAACAGGATGTCAGTTGGTTAGCTAGGAATTTTAAGCATTCCGTGTCTTGGATCCACATGGTGCCCGGTGGCTGCAATGTGCAGGTTTGAGCGCAAGAATTATCTATTTCCCTGGCGTATGCTTGTATCGGCTCCGAGGAGCAGATTCTAGTTGGATAAGTGTGCTTTGATCCCCAGTCCTGGGCGCAACGTCTGGTCAACGTCTCGAAGACCGGCCGCTCGGACTGGCCTTCCCAGCCAACGAGGGAGGCATCCTTCCAGATCATTCAAGCAGGGAAGTTGTGTCATACTACAAGTGAAGCTTGACTGGATTAACTAACGTCGTTGCAACATAAGCCCTACCTGGGGCCGGTGAGGGCCAGTGGCAAGGTTGGAGATTGAGCTCCTTCTCGTATGGACTACTACTCTATTTCTTCGGTTCAAATATTCGATGCACGGACCATTGACATTTACACATCAACCACTAAGCTGTAGAATCAAGAGCTACGAACGGTCTTGGCCAACCTGAAATCATACATCCTCGTCAATCTACAACCCTCCAGTGCTTAGTTCCGACGCCCCACATCCCCAAGTGAGATGTCAAACGTCCCAGCCGCTCTCAGCTTGTCCAAACGAGGCTCCTCGACCGCCTGTAAATGGGAATGGATCACCTCAGAGTGGGATTCGAGCCAGAGGGATTCGAGCACACTCGTCCCGGAGATCACCGGTGAGCGTCCCTTCGGAGCCTTTTTACCAATTATGAACGGCACCAGAGCGAGCGCAACGAAGGAAGCTATGGACACAAAGAGGACCTTTTGGTTCGTGAAAGTAGGTGTAGGTGAGGCGAAAATCATCGACAGGGAAGGTCAGCATGACGTACGGGTATGAAGTTAATCTACAGGTAGTCCCAGAGCCATGAATGTGAGTGCCATGAATACGAACGGGAGGCACAGATTGACGCACGTTAAGTCGCCACTGCAGCGCGTTCCTGGTCGCCTTACTCTCACCAACGGAACGCTGAAAACCACCTGCACTTTCCCCGAGTTGACCCGCTGGAATAGACCACCAGCGTCAGTGAACATGTCATAGGCTCAGTAAAGACTGGAACGTGCCAAGCAATAGGGATCTCGCTGCGGCCTGTCCAATCACGTTTTCTAGTTGAAATGGAGTAAGCGTCACAGAGGGGTCGGCGCTCGATTGATGATTTGAGTCAGCATTTGCAGAAGATAAGCTCAGCCCAAGCAAGGACATGATGTAGCTATGCCATTCCCATCGTCAGACTCTCAGCTGGCGCAGAAGCTAGCAGCAGCGTGAAAAGGGAACGAGAACTCGCCTGTCCATGCCATCAGCCATGGTGAAGAGATCATCTCGCCGAAATATGCCGACAATGTCCTCCGTGAGCGTAGTCGTCATCTGCGTCAACGAGTCTGTGAATCGATTGATACCGCTTAATAGGAAAGATACATACCCCGGCACTAGAATTCCTTACACTGTTTGGCGACCATACCGACCAGGATGTGCTGTTAGACAATGTGGCCTGATCCGAGAGTTGGTGCTCTTGTAAGTTCAGCGTAGCCGGGGCAGTACGCGTGCGCACGGAACACGCCCCGATGTAGGTCACTGTTGTCGAGTCTGTAGCGTTTCCCCCTGTTGCTTGGGGTCAGCTATGCATCGTGCAAGTTTGTCAGCCGAGCACGACACACCGGGCGGGAAGTATGTCCAATCCAGATTGACAGAAATATTGTCACGGACAGACTCATCCACGTTGATGCCAGTTGTGATCATGTAAAACAATGTCTGGGAACAGGCTGCGCACTATGAATGTGAGATAAACGCTCAACAAAGGAGAGAGATCATTACATGACTGTTTGGAGTGATCGAATGAACGATGTCCTTCCCTGGGAACGAAATTTAGATCCGTCCAGGGAGAAACCAATCAGGTACTCGGATTCTTGGATGACTTGTCGGGAAAGCGTGAGATTGGGTACCAGACCGCATTGTATGTCGAATGTCGTCGCACTGACAAATGCATTCAGGAAAGTAACATTGGCCGAAACTCGAGGTACGTCATAATGGTGAGAAGGAACGCGACAGATCGATAACCACCGGTCGCTGAGGGCCATGCACGGGGCAGTGGTGATGCAAACTCCAGTGCGACGGCATCCTAAACGTGAATGTTGAATTAATGCGGCATGCACTGAGTATCAGATTTGATCCAGTGGCGAGGATTCGAATGAGGCAATGTTTTCCCACAACTAATTGGTTTGAACCGAATGCGTTTGGAATGAGTGCGACTGGAGGATCTACTAGTAGCGCTCGCTACATACCACTACACTCTCAGCCCATCCTCTGTCTTTGTCTGTCCTTTTCTCTCTCTTCTTCCCTTCACGAACAAGCTACGAAATGATGCAGTTTCCGTTCACGTTCTCACTCAATATCCCTGGCTTGCATAATCCTTTTTTGGCCCGTCCCGGCCAACCTCTTGCCCGTTCCCGGATGGAAGGCAGTACCATATCTCGCCAGATAACCGCTCTGCCTCCCCCGAGGTTCCCTCTCGAGAGCTCCCTCTCGCCGCCTGTTCCACTCGCTCGCAAGAGAGGCTGGATCCCTTCCGAGCCAGAGCCAAGCTACGCTGCCACCTTTGAAACATCTACAAACGGCTATCTAGACACTCCTGCAAAGTACAGAGACATGCCTGTCCGCGAGCCAGAAGAGGAAGCTGAAGAAATGATCGCAGGTGCGTTTCCTTTCCGCCCTACGCCCATATTCCATCACATCCTCTTGCACGTAAATCCCACTTCACATTTCACGTGGACACCGGCCGGGCGCCACCGTTTTAAAAGAAAAAATGAATCGCATTTTCTCTGCCCTACTCATCGCCCCTCGTTCGTTCATGCTATTCGCCTGCAACCTGCTCATCATTACCCATGTAGAACTACCTCCTGCGAAGCGGCGTCGTACTCTCGCTGGTTCGATTGTATCAACAGCGCTGAGCGCTGCCCTGATCGGCACCGCTGTCGGTCTCACTGTATATCGACTGTACGTGCTCACCTTGTTTCGACACTCTTTCATTCATCGTTCAACCCTGCCTTAGCTGGCGGGACCGGGGTAAACCCGAACAACTACCTCCTCCTTATCAGCGTGGTGACTGGGTACCAGATGTTCCAGATCCAGTAGGCATTTTTTTGTCCCTGCCAGTTTCAGCTCATATGGTATAGCATAAACAGATTGTGGCCACACCGTCTGTCAAGGCGCGCAAGCCCCGTCCACCCCCGTCGTCTGTACGACTCCCTGTTGGGCGTCCTCACCGCAAGCCACGTTCCAGGTTACAGACTGTCACCCCTCCTCGCAGCACATCGCCTGTTCATGCCTCTCCCCGATCAGAGCCGGACTACGTTCACGTGCGCCACCTTGTAGATGATGCCGAACCAGATCTTGAACCTGAAGCTGATCAAATGGACTGGATAGGTGATCGTCTCGCTCGTCTCATCCAAGAGGGCCAAAAAGCCCTCGGCCGTGAGATTGTGGTTATGAGCGACGCCAAGGAGGACGAAGTGGATGATGGCTCCGATGCTTGGGAAGAAGAACAGGACTGCCGACCTGTTCCACTGGTTTCTACTTCTCTCTCCCGCCGTGGCTCTGTCCGGTCACTCCGCCGGTCGCACAGGCCCCGTGATATCCCCATTCCCCCTTCCTACTCTCCATACCCCATGTCACCACCCAATAGCGTGTCCCCACGAAAACGCCAGTTTGAGCTAGACCTGGTCCATAACTCGCCTGGCCGATCAACACACACAGGACATACCGCGCCAAGTACACCCCGCCGCGTCGCACGCGGGACTTCGGTCGAATCGGAAGCGATCATGCCAATCGCCTCTAGTTTCATAGAAGATGAGAGCGCATGGCAAAGTCCCGAGCTTCGCGAATCGATGGAGAGGGCTCGTGCGCGGTACTTGCAGAAGCGGGTTCAATAAGATTTGGTCGTTCCTGTGGAGGTCCCTCCCATGCTTCCCGAGGGTCGTTGACTACTTTCTCACCGTATTGGCGGTTGTACTACTTCCCTCGTTTCCTCTTCTTTTTTCAAACTGATACTCTTCGTTGCAATTGCAGTGTCGGTCATTCGATGGGACCCGTTATTCATTTAGATATACAGACGTGGCCTGCCATACTTACCTCGCACTTTACGCTACCTTCCAATCGTTCTTGCTCAGTCTCTTCTGTGCTTCCTTTTGTTATCCTGTGGAATATGTTTACTAGCAAGCTTTGGGGATATGTGTACGACGTAGAATGATAATGATAGTTTAGTGCCCAAGGTCCAAAGCCTGGTGCGTCGTTTGTTGGTGTCGCACGGAGGATCCAATGATTATGATGACCTTGATTTGAACTGCCTACACCGCTTCAAGCACTGCTGGTAGTCACGGCAGCTGGCTGGTTTCACCTGCATCAGTTCTCGGGGCCCGACATTCGGGATGGTAGAGTTCGTGTCGCCATGGGTTTGAAACACCATCGTGATCCTGCGCGGTAATTATCCTTGGGCTATTCACTGTATCACGGCCATGATGGCCAGTATTCTCCCTTCGGTGAAATACTGCTTGCTCAACGAACTTATGCCCCCCATCTCCACTTCACATTGAAACTGTGTTATCCCAGATGAGCACATCCCTTCCGCTCGAGATCTTAGTCGAGGAAGGTAGGTGGACCTACGAACCTGCTGCTAGTGAAAGATGCACATTAATTTGGTCAGACAACAACCACAACAGGTATTGGCCTCGCAAACATCGGCGCTATTTTTGCTACACCCTGCATGCTTTACTGGTCACATTTCATGTCGTCCTGCTTGTGATATCTGTCTCAAATCACAAGGAGCATCACATCACCATCTCATCTGACAGTGACATTTTTACGACCGGCTTAAGCATTGGGCTGCAATCATTTTACACTGTACGTCAACTGCTGAGCACATCTTTCAAGTAACCAATGCACCTTCAGATTTACACAGCTCTACTGGTTTTTGTCACCCAAAGACTTGTATTATCGGCCACTTTTTCTGGTTCAAAGAAGCTGACACACATCCATAATTTATGTGGCGCATGGGGTGGACTTGGTGCTGCATTAGGCACGCTCTGGTCCCAAACCAAAGTCAACTCATCAATATTGTCTATTGGCCTTGTGACTCTGTATTTTTCCTGTGTCGCTGTGCTCTATGTGGCCTCATCAACTATCATGCAGTTTCAACCCTTCAATGGCACTGTGACACAGATGGTCCCTGCAGTGGCAACCTGGCCTAGTTCATCTGTTAACCTCAGTTCATTGGACTGGACAGCAACAACCATCCTTGTCCCATTCTTGCAAATCCTGTATGCTGATACTACCAGGGGATTAGTGAACAATACTCTGTATGATGTTCCAATGCAGAGTTTTGTCAGTGCCACAGTTGATGCAACTACACTGAATACACACTGTGGTTTACTTACTAACCTTCCAGTCAATATGACAGATTGGGAGTGGTCCATTGATGTCTTCATGACGAATGTAGGCCCTTTTGAAATTGACCTTCCAATGTCACCCTGTAGGGCTTTTCCCAAATGGTGCTTGTCTACACTAAGTTGTTATAACAGTGCCAAATGAAATTTGGTTCATCTCCTCACCCCTCATTGATGTTATTTTCATATTGGACTGTCTGCTGTGACACGGTTAATTGACCATTCTCCAGTGCTCAAAGTCATGGCAGGAGTGCACAAATATGATTCTTTTCCTTGTTTCGGCAACTATGAACATAGATGATTCTGTTCATGGCACCAACCATGTTTATTTCAATGGAACATATTCTCCTCCAGGTACATAGATGACCATATTATCACACCTTGGCAGTTAATAAACACTGCATATTTCAGGTGCTTCTCAATTTTTTGCAACACCTGCCTACTTTGTAATGTGCTTTTTGGATGCAACAACTAACCAAGTCACTATCAGTTCCTCTGGAGATCAACTCAAGATGGCTACTGCCAATGAACAGCCATCAAATGTGACTTGGTCTACCTTTTTACCAGGTGGAAACATGGACCTCACCAATGGAGTATGTCAATTTTGTGGGACATGCTAATTTGAAACTTACTAAACCTTGTTAGATTTCCCATGCAATGGAGTCTGATGGCTCTCTTATCTGGTCCCCCTATTGTCAGCCCAGTACATCCCCCTTTGTACCATTCTTGCCTCAAGACTTCCTATTTATGAATATCACAGTCCTCAATGTGTATGTTATGTCTCAAGAAATGTTGGCTCACTTGACATTTGTTGTTTTCAGATACATGGTATCCATGCTAGGCATGGGCCAGTTCTTTTGTGACTGGACATCCCTTCTTCATTACACAACCAGTCCATTCTTGTTGAGTAGGAGTCATTTGGAAAATGTTGTCTCCCAAATTGCCACTGAATTGATATGGCTAGGTAATTATTGGAAACATGAGTGTGTGTTATACAAATCTCACTGACTACATAGCTGGGGAACTGGGTAGTGCTGGAGGTGGCTTTGACAGACAAATGAAACATAGTCAAACTACAGAATACATGCTTCAGTGGAGGTTGAATGTATGCCAAGATTTGTCTAGACATAATGATGCTCATATGATGGTTTTCATTAGATAAATACTTTGCCAGTAGGTTTTCAGCAATCTCTTCTGATGTGACTCTTATATTGTATGCCCCAGGTTTTGGTTGCTCTATGTGCATCAGTCATGCTATTTGTTCTTGTGGTGAACATGCTTTGGGGTGAAAAAAATTATTCAGGGGTGGTATCAACTGCTGGTGTACTGGAAATAATGTGGCTTGGGTCATACTCTCATACACTCCATGGTCATTTCAGGGACATACAGGATCTATCTGTGGACAGCCTATGTGCCTCCTCAATGTTTCAAACTACTTTGTGCACATGCTCTACACAAGTGTGTGTAAACAAGAGAAGCAACTGCCTTTCTGCAGCCATTCCATTGGATGATGAGGCAAATCATGCCATTAATTTTCAATCTGTGGGTTCCCTGAAATCTGGTGTGTCATCTCATGGGCAATTAATCAAGTGCCATCTAACCTGCTAACAGCATCCAGATATTTCCACTTACCAAGTGGCCTATACTATCACAGACCCCACCATACTACACATGCCTCTCGTGGTCACTGGTGCTGCTACATACTCCACACTGTGCTTGTGGCCCTACATATTGTCCTTCTTACTTTCCTTGTTTGGCACCCCGAACACTCCATTGTCATTCCACTCGAAAGCAATGTGATGACAATAGGTCTGAGTGCTTTGCTCCAAGCAATTTATACAGTATGTCAATATCCCCCCATAGTGTGTTTGCAATCCCTGATCATCTTGCCACTCGTCTCAGTTATATTCCACTTTTTTGGTCATTGTTATGCAGCGGCTCGCATTGTTCAGGATTGTTTGTGAGCGGCGAAAGCTGACTGCTGTACACGACGTGTCTGGAGCCTGGACCGGAATTGGTGCAGCAGTCTACATCCTCTGGCAACAGTTCCACATCCCGTCGTCAATTTGGGCAGTGACAGTTGTCGTAACCTATCTGTCCTCAATGTTAGTTCTACACATCGGATCGTCATCCATAATGCAGTGGCAAGCATTCAACAGTACATTAGTCGAATTTTACCCATCAAACTTGGCCCTACCCGGTAGTGCTGTCGACCTCAGTCAACTTATGTGGAGTCAGATTTCTCCCATCGCGCGTATGATCACGCAATATAAAGATGTGCCTACATATGGTCTCACAAACTGCACCCTCTACGATTTACCTGAAGTTCCAGCTAATGTGAACCTCTCGACTGCATTAGTCAATGCGACGACAATTGATGCAGAATGTCGTTTAGTACCCAATATCACGCTTTCCCCGCCTTCACCTGCGGAACTCGAAAGCGGTGATCCTTCATCCATGATACAATTCTCTCTGGGGGGTTGGATGATGGCTTCTTTTCTGTATCTCCAATATGTGAGTCATAATATCTATGCATACCTGCATCCCATGTCAACTTTATCACAGGGCAGGACCTCGTTTTTCCGGTCATCCCAGTGGTAGTCATCTCTTCTTCCTCTGCGCATCGGTCATCTCATGTATGCGTAGTGTTCCACGTGTCTCCAGGCTCTATTTTACGTGATCACAACCCGTGTCGACGTCGACGCGTCCGTTCGGGACCCTGTTGCTGTTAAAGTGAATTGGACGTACACCCCATCCGGTGCGGACTACGCACTGTAAAAGCTGCACGTATGACTCACCTTGAGCAATAGGAGGAAATCCTAAAATTTCGGAGACACTGACCTACCTCGTTGTGTGTTCCGTGGGAGCGCGCACTGTCCCGGCCACACTGAACTTACAAAAGCGTCAACTTTCTCCAACTACTGATCAGGTTGCGTCGTCCACCAACATATCCTGGACGGTATGGTCTCCGGGCGGTACAACGGATTTCAGTGCCGCGGTATGTATTTTCATATCATATCCGCGAAGGAAGCCGTTGACAAACTCGGTGGCGCAGATGGCAACTGCGCTCGTAATGGACCCCACCAGTTTATATTACACGGGTGATCAACAGAATGCCGATTCCCTGGCTAATACCATGGAAAGGTAAATCCTCATTCGACCTTCAAGTTGCTTGTTTCCCTGCCAGGCAAATGTTTGACCATACCAAATTGGACAGCTACATAATGTCCTTGGTTGGGTTGAACTTGACTTCTGCTGTTGCTGCCTCTGGCTCTCATTCAAGCGCCAACCCTACTGTGTTGCTTGCTCCGTCGCAGTTAGAAAATGCGATCGCGCTAACCGCAGCAAGGTTTCTATGGGTTGGTACGTACCAATCTCCGCCGACCTTGCAATGCCTTCGTTCACTGACACTCGTGGCTCATACCAGCGGGCCAGGTCGGGGAGAGCGGGGGCGGTTTTCAGCGCACCGTGGGTGAGAGTCAGGTGAACAGGGGCATGCTGCAATGGCGACTTAATGTACGTTGACCGTCCTTACTTTTCATCTATACTCATGGCTCACATACGAGTGCCTGGGCTTGTACATAGCTCAACTTCATACCCGTGCGTTGATCTTCCCCCATAATGATTTTCGTCTCACTCAACTGTTTCAACAAAGGTCCTCTTTGTATCAATAGCGTCCTTCACTGCTCTTGCCCTGGTGCCATTCGTCATTGGCAAAAGACCTCCCAAAGGATACTCGCCGATGATATCTGGGACGAGTGTGCTCGAGTCCCTCTGGCTCGAAGCCCAGTCTGAAGTCATTCATTCATGCCTACAGGTCATCCAGGAGCCTTGTTTGGACGCGTTGAGAACCGCTGGGATGTTCGAGGTTACACTTGGTGATGTTGGGCGCTCGGGGCGAGCATTGGAGGCTCAGAGGTCAACGAGGGCGTAGCCGGGATTCCAAGATAGCCATGACTGGTCATGACACTTGGCTTCTATAGCTTGGTGGCTGGTGTGTATCACGAAATACCAAAGGTTCTTGTGGATCGAATACCAGAACTAAAGAAGTGAGGCAGGATCCACGAAGAGATGTATTTTTCCACGTCAATCGATGGGGGGATCAATTACATCTGTCCAAGTGGGACCGTGTCTCTTCAGTTAATTCTGTATGACTATGACACATAGGTGCTCGCGTTGGGAGGTCAGTCCGAATGATTGGTTCTCAGGTCTTGGATGTCCCGAGGCCGGGGGACAAGTTCGTGATTAAGGTGAAAACATAGATAGAGCGGGTGGAAGACGCGATGCGCACCAACCTGACGAAGTCGTTGAAAATCGGGCAAGCAGGAGTAGGTTCAATGCCGCGTAATCAGCCCCTGGCATTATTCCCATGGGCTCGCTTTTAGGCTCGCACTTGCCCCCCGTCCCATCATCTTGCGCTGCCCTTATTGACTCATCGACATGTTCGGTATCCCCTCAATATGTTGGTGTCTTTCACTCCACCTTGGCTCTAGGGATGTGGATTTTGCGTGCAGACCTTGTGCGGTAGGTTGTACAGAAAGGAAAGAGGCCCAAATTTTAAAACGGCAGTCTCTTGTTGACCAACAAGCGAAATATGATCCAAGTGGCAAATAGGCTCACGTAACCGGCGTGCATCTTGTAAATTTGTGAGTCAGTAAAGCCAGGGAGTCAGCTGAACTAAATGTCAGCCATTCGCAGAAGATCGCAGAATGTACGATAGAGTCCAGACGGCCAGAAGTCGAATTACCGATATATTTCCTGGTAACGCCTGAAAAGATAATTAGGCGGTTCCAGCGCAGGAAGAGTCCGAGTGTTGTGCAAAACGGATGGAAATTCACTAAAGAAAACAAAACAGATTGCAGGAATCCATGCTTAGAACCCATCTTGTGACAACGGATGTGTTGTTCATGACTTGTCATTTCTTCTTCTCTTCTTTCGGCTATAACACCTCTTCCAACGTGCCAACGCCCGACGATACAAGTTAATTGGTTCAAAATGTGCTGCCTTCTGGTGGCTGGGGTAGCTTTCTGTTATTAAAGGAACCCATCTCCCTAGTGTGAGAGCATTAGTCGTGTCAAACGAAAGGCTGGACGATACCTCACCTTCTTATACCAACCAAAATAGTCTCTATGCTGCTCTCCCTCCCCCACTGGGCGAGGACGCTGAGTTTGGCAGGATCAACCTTGCCGTCGGTCTGACTGACGAAGGGCAAATTAACACGGGACAGGAATTGCACGGTAGGTGGCTTTTCTGGATAGGATTCGCCGCAGTGAATCTTGAGGCTGTAGATGCGGTTCTCATGGACGGTCTTGGAGAGCGATCAGGTGGTGATGATATCGTGGATCGGGGGAGTCCAAAGAGAAACTTACATGACCGGGGCCGATGATGGTTCCATTCCAATTACTCATCATGATATCCTCGCTATCTTCCAAGCCATATGAGCAAGAGCCGTCGCCGATGCCTTTCTCGCCCTTCTCAAGTTCTTCGAGAAGACGGAAATTTCGTGGAACTGAGTACAGTTGTATTAGTACTACATGCACGGTCTAAGATCGAGAATGATGTACACACCCTTAGCCATGGTGTTGGAGAGAAGCAAGTGGCAGAGGGCGCAGAAAGATCCAGAACAGGACTCGTCGGGAGGTGGCGGTGACGACGAGCCGCGAGGGATATCTACACCGCCCCACGCAGCGACCGCATCTTCGACAATCCCCATCACCATCGCAGCGAGCTCGACACGGGCGAACGACGACCGCAATGTTCAGAGCAGGTCAGACCAATTCTTACGACGACATCGTCGGTGAGTAGTCATTACACTCGCAAAGCGCATCCTGCAACCGTCACACACCATAGTCAAAGCTACGGACGAGAACTTGACCAGCGAGAACTGGGAGGTCATTCTTACCCTCTGCGACAAAGTCCAGGAAGAGAGCGAACAAGGGTACTTCTTCCGTTTCTTTCTATCCGCCCCTCCGCCTTGACGTCCCGTTGCAACAGCGCTCGCAACGTCGTTGCTTCCGTCATCAAGCGACTCGCACATCGAAGTCCAAACGTTCAACTGTACTCACTTTCCCTTGCAGAATCCCTCTCCAAGAACTGTGGGATCGACCTACACCGTGAATTGGCATCGCGCGCGTTCACTCAGGCCCTCGAGAAGCTCGTCACCGATCGTGTATGCACCATTAGTTTCTGACATCAGGATGTCTCTCCTCATGATACACCATTTCAAGACGACCCACGACAAAGTTCGCAAAAGAGCTTTGAACCTGATCGCTGTGTGGGCGGCCGAGTTTGAACGAGATTCATCGCTTGGCGTCATGGAAGAATGCTACAGCAACTTAAAAGCAAAGAGTGGGGTTTCTCGCCGTTCTTTCCATCAGTAACTGATCCACAGTGTAAGACTATAAATTTGAACCACCAGAGGAGCCTGCTCCGCCAGCTGTTGACGATGATGTACGACGGAGGGAGGAGGAGGAGCTGCAACGCGTTCTGGAGATGTCCATGCATGATAAGGGTGGCAGAATCGGGTATATCGAACACTCGGCACAATCAAGTGGTGCAGGCGGGTCAAGCTCTGGCACGCGAGCTGGTCCCAGTACCAGTAACGTGACGGATCCCGCTCGCTCACCAGGTTATGTGCCTTCACAGAGTCCGCAGAATCCGCAGAAAGCCGCAGCATTGTCTACGTCATCCCTGCCGTTGCAATCGGCGTCCACGCCAGCACCCGCCTCGTCCCCCATAATCACTCGCGTCAAGGCATTGTATACCTTTGAGCCTTCTGAACCAGGAGAACTCGCATTTGAAAAAGGTGACATCATCAAAGTCGTCGATCGCGGTTATAAAGATTGGTGGCGTGGTCAATTGAAAGGGCGGACTGGGATATTTCCTGTCAACTATGTGGTTGGTGCCATATTTCCTGGATGAATATCACTTTCCATTTCAACGAACCCGCAGGAACCATTACCCGAGCCAACTGCGGTCGAACTTGCAAGAGAAGCAGAACAAGAAGCTGCCGTATTTGCGCAGGCTGTAAATGTCGACAAATTGTTGACAATGCTTCGTAGTATAGACACATCTGGGGAAAACCTTGCTGATAATGAAGAGATCCAGGTTCGAGAATCTTGGAACCTCCTATGTATTGTGTCCTTGACTATCCTGACAGGAATTGTATCGTTCTTGCATGTCTCTTCGGCCAAAGATCGTCAAGCTTATCGACAAATACAGCCAAAAGCGAGGTGCGATTTGTTGGTCTGCTCATGAAGGACACTGACGGCCTTATTTAGCCGATCTTGTGTCGATGAACGAAAGTTTCGTCAAGGCAAGAGTTATCTTCGATCGGATGATGGAAGATAGTCTCGCGAGACATGCTGGGAGTACGTACACTAGTCTTATTCATTCAATTTGCCATTCATGTCAAAGTAAAGTGTACGAAGTGGGGCCACGTCCAAATTATAACCGGGACGGACAAGCGCCCTACCCCCGCCAGGGCCCTCAGCCCTCATACGGTTACCCTGGGGCTACACCTGGTTTCGACCAGCACCTTCCTCAGCAGCAGTCTCCATACAGTTATGTCCCCCCGGCAGGCTACCCCGAGAGTTCATTCCCACAGCAGCATGCTGATGCTGGTTATGGTGCTGGACAGGGATACACACCTGGAACTGCACAACCATATGGAGGTTCTATTCCGCCACCCGCACGATCACCTTATCTCCCATATCAACAACCTTCTCAGTCGCAACTTCAGCCACAACCTCAGCTGCAACCTCAACCTCAACCCCAACCCCATTCCCAACCACAACTCCAGCCCCAACCCCAGGCTCATCGGCAGCAACAGTATCCTACCCCAACAACCGAGGTTGCGCAGGTGGTACAGCCTCAGAGTCAACCTGGGACAGAGCAGTCAGGCCCCCCATATGTGTATGATCCACATACTACATATACTGATCCAAATGTCCAAGCATGGGCCCAATACTACGCGCAGGGAGGCAAAGACCCCGCGGGTGCTGTTTACTTCTTCTCAGTACCTGGGGTAACGGGCAGTCCACCAGATGCCTCATCGCAAAGTTCATTCCATCCAGAACAAAGTGCACACTCCCAAGGGCCCATACCAAGCCAAACTATTTCACAGCCACAAACAACATCTCAATCGGGAGGCCCCAACCAATCGCCCCATTACCCACCCGGATCCATCGCCCCGCAACCTCCAGGGCCATACGGACACTACGCTAATTCACCTGATGCCACGCAGTTGCCAGTAGCGCAGACCTCCCCGGGAGCATTGTATAGCTATCCCTCTGCTCAACCTGCTTTGCAGTCAACGCAGGCCCTCGAGCCAAACTACGGGGGAGGGCCAGGCAGTGGTAGCGGACATGGCTACGACTACGGAATTGGAGTGTTACAGCATCAATTTTCGGAGATGGGTGTTGGCTCCGGGGCAGAAGTACAGCAGCATGCATACGCTGTGACCGGAGAAGCGCCGTCTTAGATGAAGACAACTATTCTTGTTCGGCGTGGTCGTGTAAATTTGTTGAGCGTGTTACGTTTCCAGTAGTAACCCTAACCATAAGTTATCATTCCTTGACGCGTGCTCACTTGAAATGGCCCTACCAACCCATGGTCGCGTTATTGTCAACACTACCGCCGGTGAAATCGACATCGAACTGTGGTCAAAGGTACGAAGGATGGTCTCTACGGGACGACTCCGCGCTAAAACGGTGTCACGTTACAAGGAAACGCCGAAAACATGTCGGAACTTCATAGCACTTGCGCTCGAGGGTGTGTACAGCAATACAACGAAACTTTGCGACTTGTGTCTGACCTCGCATTTACTAATAGGCTACTATGACGGTGTCATTTTTCACAGGTAAAGACCCAAACTTCCCGGTCACCCCTCGCCATTGAACGACCTATCTTCTACGGGACGACTTAGAGTAGTTCCCGGCTTCCTTGTCCAGACTGGAGACAGAACTGGCAATGGTGCAGGTGGAGAGTCTTTCTACGGAGGTACGTGTCCACATCGTAGACTTGTACGTGAAAACATACCTTGAACGCACGTTGGCCTCCTTCAGAACCGTTCGAAGATGAGGTCCACCCCCGGTTGCGGTTCGCGCACCGCGGACTAGTTGCAATGGCGAACAATGGAACAAAGAATTCAAACGAATCGCAGTTCTTCATCACGCTTGGTATGTTTCCTGCAGCTGCACCCAATTGCCCCCAGACGGTGTGAAATTGACCGGCGAGGCTTCTTGCATCAGATCGTGCGGACGAGCTACACGGCAAGCACACACTCTTCGGGAGGGTCGTAGGTGACACGCTGTACAGTACGTTCTTCGACTCTTTGTCCACAGACCTAAGCCTTGATGTACCGCCAAGATGTCTTGAAGATCGGAGAAATGGGTAGGCGTTCGCGTTACATTGTTACCAGCATTCGGGCATGACAATTATGACAGAACTTGGCGAGAATGAAAGACCAGTATAGTGGGTGTCTCAGCTTGCCGGTCCCTAACTCTTGTCTATTCGCTTCATGGAGCTAACGTTGCTCAGTCCACCAAAGATCAAGTCTGTTTCCATCGTCGATAACCCTTTCCCTGATATCATACCGCGGATTACCGCTGCGGAGAAACGTGCACAGCAACGTGCACGCGAGGCTGCACAGCGCGAACGGGAAGAAGCAGAGCGACGGAAGGGTGCAAAGAAGTCAGCAAGATGACATCTCTTTTTCACATCACTAACCCTCGGAACCCGCTTTCAGGAACGTGAAGTTGCTGAGTTTTGGGGACGACGATGAAGGGGAAGGGGAAGACAATGAATCTATCGTGCCAAAGAAGGATAGTATGGCACGTCCCGATTGTCGGTACTTTTCGCTCCTCGGCAATGAACTGTTTCTTCCCAAGCATCGGATTTACAGTGATCGACGACCCCCAGGCTTTGGCGATGCCGGCACCTGATATTTCAAAACCCTTACCATCACCCAAAACAGTCAACCAAGAAGAACGTCGGCATAGTGCCGAGACCCTCTCGCTACCACCATCAAAAGTGTGTAGTAACTCGCCCACACGAGCAGTGACGGTGACTGATAGAATGTATACAGGGGCACAAGGAACTGGATGGAAAGGACACGGACGTCTCAGAAATCAGGGAAAAGTACGCAAGAGACAAGGCGTCTATCAGGTAACACAGTATCGTGGGTTCATCGTGGCCAGGGGTCAGTGATCACCATCCACAGTGACACACGTCGTTCCGAAATTGAAAAGATGGAAGCTGAGATACGAAAGCTTACCCGACGGCGAGAGGACGGTGAAGATAGTGATGAAGAAGCCGAGAGGAAGAAGACAAAAACCCGGAAGTCATATCTGGCGGAAGAGCTTGCGAAGTACTCCAATGGTCGTGGACCACATAAGAAGGGAAAGGGACGGAAAGACGAAACGGATGTGCTTTCTGCAATGGATAAGTTCAGGGGTATGCTGCAGACATCATCGATGTTCGTAGCAGGTGAGGAAGAAGAGAAGGTCGATGGAAACGGGGATGAACGCAAAAATGGTGGTCAGGAGGTAAACCCTCAAGAAGAAGATGAGGGTATGGAAATTGACGATGACCGGGGGTTCATGAATCATGCACTCCACTTTCCAAAGGACGATGGAGAAGAGACAAGAAAGGCTGAGCGAGACTATGAGGTCATTGATCCGAGACAACGGAGTGCAAGGGCACGAGAAGAGGAGAGGGAGAAAAAACGCGCGACCTGGGGGAAGGGAAGGCCTGGGCACAGTCACCGCTCTAGACGGTAACTCCTTGTCTTTTCATGAGCTGTGTATTATTCTTCCACCTTGGAATCTGTGCCCCATTGAGTTTACCTACAGTAAATCACACATATTATTGCTGCATGCACACCATGGCCATTTGCTGTGGGACTCAGAGTCACTTTATTTTTGGCGTTTTGTGATGTTTAGCTGTAGGTGACTTATAGACAAGTGAAGTACACAAGAGTCATGAGATGGACATGTCCAAATGGGCCCAGGGAATGAGATGAATGCATGAAGGGTGTTATGAAGGGTGGCCCAAGGCAAGATAAGCACCACTGCTTGACTGAACAAGATGGGGAGTGAGATAAATCCATCAAGTTGAGATAGAAGACCAGCAGGTTGGAAATCACTGAGGGTGACCTGGTGTTGGAGAACAATAAAAACAGCATAAAAGACAGCACTGGTGCTCATCTTTACAAAAATGGAGAGTTGGCCTTTCTAGAATTAATGATAAACACAGTGCATTTTCCAGTGCTCATAAAAACAAAAAAAAATGGCACCTTGTTTTCCAAGTCTTTGATATGCTAGCACTGTTGCTACCATTTTGAGCTGTGACTTGGTTAGGAGAAGGCCATTCAACCATTCTCCTGGTGCATCAGATAGTATCAGAGTCTTACAGGTCTCTAACATTATTGCATGCAGGCATAAGCATGACAACATGGATGTGAATTTGAAGCCTGAAGCCTCAATGGGAAATACCATGATAGGAAGGTGACAGATTTGGAAGATGCACCCTGAACTTTTAGCACAGCCATCAGATGGCTCATAGGCCCTGAAACATTCTGCCAAGTAACAATTTATCACTGGAGGATATAACATGGTTAAACAGCATGGCTAGTGTTGCACAAAACAATGCACCTGACATTGATCATTGCCAATATGAGATAATTATATTGTACATCACTGGTGCCTGTGTGTGGCCATATTAGTCTTTATCTTGAGAGGGAGCAATGATCTGCTTCCGACTGTCGTAGCTCACGTAGCGCTCAGATAGTGCGTGCGTAATTACAATACAGCACTCACTGGGGCTGTGGTTATGTGTGGTCAAACCATAGGCCACTTTTACAGATTGTAGTCGCTACCCGAGTAGCTTTTGGCCTCGCCGTCCCCGGTGGGAAAGACCGGATTTCCCAATAGAAGGCAATTTTTTGGGTGACGGCTGCGCGTGTCTGGTTCCGCCATGCAGTACTTGAAGAACACCCGCACTGCAGTTCTTTTTGGCGCTCCGTTTGAAGGCAGGAGAGCCCCGGAGACCACTACCTTCGGGCGTTCACGGGACTCCAATGGCACCCTCCCACCGACTGCAAGCCAAGCTGTTGGAAGGCAGCAGCCTCGCCAATGGGGAGATTCATGAGATGCAAATATTGTAGATGGTAAGTGATGAGATGCGGCGCTTCAGGCTGCCTCGTGCACAGTGGCCGTTGGCAGCCGGAGGCTGGCGAAACACAACGTTTTAATGGTGAGTCAATGCTCGTCTAGGCAAATGGTTCACTATTTCCGCCAATCTCCAGTCAATCGCACCACAGCTAAGAGGTGGCTGGCAAGATTGGAAAGAAGAATATTCCACTGTCTGGAAATAGTACCTGGCTTGGCACTCTAGGTCTGAGCCATCCAAGCAGGCCTGAAGTCCATGCCAACATTCATGATTCGATAGTAGGAAAGCAGAAATTGGAACTAACCAAGCTGAGGGCTTGATTGGCAGAACTCCGGATTCGATTGGCAGACAGCTCAATCGGTTCGTCTTCCTGCAAGGGCCACGAAAGACGAACCCTCAGACGATAAAAAGGTAGACGCGTACGCATTTCCGGTGCCCACCGATTTGACAATGTCTAGTCTCTTCGACGAGCACTATTCTCTCAACAGCCATGTTCTCGCCGATACAGACGTCACTGGGCATCCTTGGTGAGTGCCGATGAGTGTTCTCGTTTAAACCTGTTTTTTACGAGGCTGTTGCTGTAGTATGTGGTTTGGCGATGATGCACTTCGTTGTCAAGCAGTTGCGTCACAAATAGCCCCTGGTAAGTTGCTGATTCTCATCTTATCTCACAAGCTCCGATGGTCTGACCTGCTCAAGCGTCAGATACTTATTGTTCCATATGGGCACCCCATGAAAATGCTCTGTACCACAGTGACACGCAAGGAGTCGAGTCGAATTTGGTTGTGGATTTATTCTCACGTGCTCTTCGGACAAGCACATCGAACCAGGCCGACATAGAAATTTTCAACACTTCACCTTCGCGACAGCCTTCTCGTTCTGACAACGGAGCCATTTGGCAACCAATAGCTCTGCACCACCAGTCCATCAGCAAAGAGGCGACGTTTCTTGGAGATTGGGAAGATTATGCACCTCAGGTTATTAACCCCATGATACTGTCAGAGTGTCGCCCAACCCGGAAACCGACCGCTCGTTCTCCGGGAAAGTGCTCCACCGCGTCTCGATTGTCACAGCAGTCTACGAATCCACGCTCGTTGCGATACATACCTTATCCTGTTGGCTCGAACAGCGTTGCGTTTGATTCTTCCTATCAGTGCCGCTGGTCAGACAGCGCCGGACCGTGCGGGGCAGTCGTACTGGGCAGTAAAAACGCAATCGGGAAACACTTGCAAGATGCGCATGCGGTCCAACTGAGGGCTGACAAGACTCCCCAGGTTTGTCGGTGGGAGAAATGCAGAAAGTCAATGCGCAAGGAGAGCATCGCGCGTCACATTCTTGCGGTTCATATGCAGGACAAGGTGCCCTGCCCGAGTTGTGGGACACGATTTGCTCGTACAGACTCTCTACAGAGGCACCAGAGAATGCAGTGTCGTGTCAAGAGAGAGGCACCTGTCGCCGACTGTGGCGGGGGAGTAGAGTGACTGCGGGTGCCGCAGGTAGTGTTTCAACGTGTTTTTAAATGCCGGTTTCTATGCCTCCTGGCCCAAGCATGTAAAGTTGACCCTTTGCGATGCATCAAATCCATTTATGTTTAGGCATAGAAATGCCTGTGCATTCTTATAGGCTTTTACTTCGAGTCGTCTGAGCACTAACCTAAATATTGTACAAATTGTGTATACAAGATATCGATGTGTGCGCTATATACATACAGGATACATTGTTGAATACTCAGGAATTAGCAGTCCCGATCGCTAAGAGTTCTTGCCCGGATATTTGACTTTTCCCCGCAACACTTCCATCAACAATCCTACTGCGGAGCCCTCCTTCTCGCCCTGCCTTTCTTTCTTGTTCTTATCCCTTTCTCCTCCGTGGATAAGCGCGGATCGTCTTCTATCGGCACTGCTCCCGTCCACATCCTGACGACTACGTGCAAAAACGGGTGCAGTCTGTAAGGCGACTGCGGGCATTGAGAACCGTTTCTTCCGTCGTGCAGTGTCTTCCCTTGGGATCAAACTATCCTCCGGTAAACCATGTCCTACTGGACCCGCACTTTCTTGAGAGCGGTCGTCCAAAATCGCAGGGTCAGTAAGCCCCTCTTGCACTCGATCAGGCGGGTCCACCATCTCCATCACATCCCGGTCATCAGTCTCACCATCACCTTCCTTTCCTTCCGTCTCGTCATTTCCCTCTCTCACTGAACGGAGACCAGGGGCACTCGAAATTGAAGAGGGTATGCTGAGACCACGCTCGTGCATGGTAAAGTCCTCAAGAATGTCGTGGTAACTCCGAGGGCGTGTTGGTGAAGGGCGTACTCGGATCGGACGCGTCGGAACGTAACCTTGGTCCTCTAGAGGAGCATTTGGATGCGCGCCTCCGTTCGATGCATCCTCGATGTCTTGGAGAACGGACAGAGGGGAAGGCGGCTTAACCTCTGAATCTCCGGAGGAAAGACGAGGGAGATGGACGACACGCCTGGATGGACTGCTCGTAGCACTGCCAGGGGTACCATGTCCTTGAGTAGGTGGGCCCCTCAGAGGGCTGCTTCCTTTGGTAGGGCTTGTGCTCAGGCGTGATTTTCTGGAAGGGCTGTTGTTCAGTCCGATGCGTGAAGGGCTGGCGCTGAGTGCCACTCGCGAAGGACTGCGGCTCAGCCCGCCCATAGCAGGACTTAGATCCATCGCCATCAGAGCCTCGCCAACACCTTTTCCGGCTGCTTGTCGAGATGGGATAGATAGCCACGGTTGGATATCACGCAGCATGTCAGGGTCTTCACTGGTCTGCAGTGTGGATGGCCGGTCAGATGGCGTCCGGCTAGAGGAAGATGGCTGCGTTGCATAGGATATGGAAGAAGATGACTCCGCGCCAGCTGGTGAATAAACGATAAGCGGAAATGCTGCTTCAAAACACTCCTCGCAAGCACGAGCAAGTTTCGGTTTCCGCGTCTTAGGTGTAGGTGATGTATCGCCATCATCTTGCGCTATGTAAAACGTCTTGGAAGGCCCGTGAGTGTTCTGAGGTATTGGGTTCAATTCGAGGATGGAGTACCTTGCCGGAACACGCCGAACAAACAACACGGCCACAAAGCCTGCAGTGATGTTTCCTTCTCCAAGCCCCACCACTCCCCACCTTCCCGGTTGGGTGTCCCTCATTCACGTCCCGTTCTGCCTCCAATTTCCGCTTACCTTCAACTCCACCTGTAGTTGCTCTTCCGAACCCCCACCCGAAAACTTCACCTAACCTCAGGTCTAAAACGAATCCAAATGACCGTCCGCACCTCATGCAGGTATCTGTGCTTGCATCCGGAATCCAGACGGGCGGGAGAAAATTGTCCAGCAACGCACGACGAGGGCGAGTGCGGGGTGTCCTTGCCGTCGACGAACCTGCCTGTGCGTTGACAAGGGATGGCTCGTCTGCATGCCCTACTTCGAATTTTGGTTCGCTGTCAACATCGTCGCTCTCGCTCGCGAACGCGCGGAGTGCACGCCTGAGGTGAACGCCAGAAGCACTGGCTGAAAGGGTCGAATCTGGGTTCGACAACGCGAGTGCCGCTAGACGCGCGGTCCGTGCAGTCCGCATGGACTCCACCCACGAGCTGAGGCTATTATGGTCCTCTGCAGTGGGTGGAGATGAATCTACATTTTTTACAGCGTGACGACCTATGGACACAGGAAGCAACGAAAGTGCTCACCGTGATGGAGGGCAAATGAGCCATCCGGGCTTAGCACTTCAATTCTCTCTCCGCCACCACCTCCAGAACCGACACCACTTGGCCGATCGACTACCATGACCACCTCCATGTCAACAAGACTCATGTGACCCCTACACCACCACTTCTCTTCATCATTCCCACTAAGCGCATTTATCGACGCCCGCCTCTTGCGGGGACTCTGGCCTCCTCCCTCATGAATGAGGACACCTATACCCAGTTCGTCGCGCTCGAGCCATAACAGGTAATCGCTAAGAAGCAAGAATTCGAATGGCTTTCGTCCCGCTCCATCGCCTTCGCCACCTGAGCGTATCAGCATACCACGTTTGATAAGTCGCCTTCCCGGCGTGACGAGTGGAGAAAGTACAGATGGAAGATCCCGAGTATTGCGCTGCAAGGATATCAATTCGAGCGTTAGGGCGTGAGTGGCGAGCGACGTGTTCAGAGAGACAGTGACTGTCCATGAACCAGTCAATTATACGCGCACCACAATAGCAGATCCATAGGTCTTACTCTTCTCGACCAACCCCCGAGCTTCTTGCAGCCTCTCCCACTCAGGATCACCAGGATCCGTAGCGCTGAGTAGGTCCTTGAGTAACAAGAGATATCGGGGACATCGTTGTACGAGGGTGAGTAAGTAATCTCCCAACCTAAGATGTGCGCACACGGGCTGAGATTCTTGTGTTCGTAGGAAGGTTGCAAAGGCTGGGTTTGACGAGGAAGGTTGTGAAAGTGACGCCAGGAAAGCTAATGCGGTAGGAAAGGCCGTGATGAACGGTGCATACAGCGAGAGATAAGGAAAATGCGCGAGAAGCAGGGACGAAAGCGGGGTATTGTGAGCCGACGTCGGCGTAGATGGGTGAATCCGCCTGGACAGAGCGCTAAAGAACGTATGATGAAAGTTCCAGATGTCAATGAAGTTCGAGAAGAGTGTCGTTATCTCTTTCCGTGTCAATAGCGGTTTGTACGTGTCCAGAGATCGAAGGATAGGTGTAAGAAAATGCTGACCGAAATAAACGGTCAATCGTGTCGAACGACGAGGACGTACGCACATTGTAAACGAGATCGAGGCCATCAAGATAGGACTTCTCGGTGGCATAGAACTCTGTGATTATTTTGGATCGCTTTGCCTGTCTGTCGTCGTCGGCCTGAGTTCGCCTATGCGTCCGTGTCGTTGGGTTAAGCGACCTGCGCTTGGTTCGACGGTGCTGGTGCACGAGAGCCGATTCTTCCGCGAGTGAGTCCAATGATGCGAGACTTGCGACTGACTGTCTGTGAGGTGCAAGAGCGGGGCTAGGGGTACTTGGGAGAGATATGCGGCGAAAAGGAAGGTGTGGAACAGGGAGCGGTGAGGTGGACGCCGACTCAGAGGTTGGGAAAGAAACGAGTTGAGACGAGCTTGTGGACGACATCGCCAGCGACGGTGACGACAGTCGGATCGCAGTCGAGAGCGACGACTGTTTTCAACGGGGACGACTTGGACGAGGAAGGTATGCCCTGCGGGGATGTGCGGAGTCAGCGGGCCGAGTCAGTGTCAGTTTTCAGACTGGCATCAGATCCCTCGAGTCCAAGAAAGGCTTACGCTTGAACAAGAAAAGAAAAAAAGACTGGCCAACGTGGGGATCGAACCCAAGACCTTCGCGTTATTAGCACGACGCTCTAACCAACTGAGCTAGTCGGCCGGCGTAATTAGATCTTAAGAGGAATACAGAACACGATTAACATTATTGCCAATTCAGGAAAAAAGACTGGTCAACGTGGGGATCGAACCCAAGACCTTCGCGTTATTGTAGTATTAGCACGACGCTCTAACCAACTGAGCTAGTCGGCCAATGGCTGGATTTATCTTGTGTAGAAGACCAGCAAGTGGCCTGACCGTAATCGTTTTATCGCTCCTCGAAGGGACCGCCGATCACGGTAACTTGCTAGCCTTTCTATCAACCTAGGTACATGAGCAAGATATATGATCCAGGAACTTTGCCTGCTCACGGTCTGCCTCCTTTTCCGTATTCTTCAGCTACCATGAGCTTCCCTCGGTACTTCGCTGTCTTTCATCAATCTACCCTGTAACCACACTCCGAGGTGCTATAGCCCCTATAGTCTCTGTGTGCCTTTGTCGGCCTGGTCTTGTCTGCTCCTCTCACAGAGCATCAAACAACTCAACCAACGGCATCCAATCAGTCTTACAGCCCAGGGGATGCAATTCATGGGTTTTAATCGCAAGATCGACTTTAGATTTTGGTTTCGTTAACCATAACTCGTCGTTGGTCGTTGAACCCACGACAACAAAGTAGTGACCGAATGTGTCACTGAGACGAATTCCCGATTATTACAGGGAAGACTTCAAGTTAATTTTGTAGTCGCTGCAAAAGTAGGGATGCCAATCAACGCGTTGTTCTCGGTTCTCTACAAGTTGATCCCTCACCTCCCATAGTTGAAACGCAGTCAACATGAAGTGGATCTGAAACAATTCAAGGCCGAGCATGGGATTGATGCAATGCAGAAATGCAGATAAAATAAGGTATTTGCGTTCATTGGTAGGGTTAGCAGACAAAGAACAAGTTACGCTTTCTGCGTCTGCGCGATTCTTTGCCGGCTGTGGACGAGATTCGTGACATGGGTTCAGACTCAGTGTTCGGACCGTGTGTCGATCACCACTTGCTATGGTATTATAGTCCTGTTGTCAGATCACCTGGCACATGCGTTCAGGAGATCCGATCTCAGATCAACGTCAGTACTGGTAATTATAAGCATTTGGGACGATAGGGGACCGAGCTCGTTCGTGGAGTCGACTCCTATTCAGATCCTGACTCTTCAACCTCGACAATACTCATGTCCTCATCTGTGAGTGTCTCGACATCCGTGCCTTCCTTAAGCCATTTAGCCATTCCTCTTTTTGCCGTAGAGCGCTCCCTCAAAGCCAAGTCCTTCCACGCAGGGATCCACCACCCCGAGTTGTGGAAACCCGCAATGCCACTGCGGAATAACGTACGTGAATCGAGACATACTCTCGGGTCCACTTCCTCACTCCGTATTCTGGATTCTACCAGTTGTACCTGCAAGCCTGGTGAATGTAAATGTTGAGCGCTCACAAACGAGCAAACCCCTATGCTGAACGTTGAACGATAACATGAAACGTTGTCCCCTCGCGTTTTTCGACTGGCAGAAATGTAATCTATTTTAGTGATCTGTTCTCATCCAAATGCTATCACTGTTCGCTGACGGCAGTGAACAAAAATGAAGAGGTGAGGAATATCCCCGACCCGTCCACGCAAATATGTCAGTCCTTTTGTATGCTATGGCCAGCCATCAACAAGCCCAAGCCGGGCATCAGGCATTGCAGTCCTGATGCCATCGTTTGGCGTGCCCAAGGCACCCAATATTTCATTCCGCAGTCAAACTAAAGAGGCTCTATGCCGATTTAGTTTTTCCATCTATAAAACGCATGAGATTGGAAAGTAGCGAGAAACATAAACCAACTTACATCTTCACTGTGTGATCTCGCCCTCCACTGACAACTTTGTCAGCAACGAAATCGACGCAGTACACCTCATCGGTGTGTCCTGGAAGATCATTTTTGAGTTTATATGTTTTGAGGTCCCAAATCTGAAAGCATGCATTTATCGTCTGCGATGAAGGGATGACACGCGGCGTGGGACTTACGCACCTTGAGAGTGTGGTCTTTACTCGCACTGACCACCATCCGCGAGTCCGCGCTCCACGCAAGCCGATACACAGGACCTACATGTCCGCGCAGTGTCGCCACGAACTTGCCCATGGTGCCTAAAACGAGAGGTATAGGAAAACGAATAAGCGATGTGGCGCATGAAAGGGGTAGGACACCTACCGGATCCTCCTGTACAATCCCAAAGGCGTACAGCATTATCCCACCCCGCACTGGCTGCCCACCGGCCATCAGGCGAGAAAGCGACGTGCGACACTTGGCGCTGATGTCCCGTTAGTCGATTCACGGGTTTTGATCTGCCGCCCACAGAATCGGACACGGATGCGAAAGGGGACCACAGAAAGAGGGTATGGTCATCAGATCCTGATATCAGAAGTTCAGGGGTGCGAGATATGAGCGCATCATAACGTTCTGATGCAAGATTTTGAGCTAGACAAGGCATGATGAGTTGGGATTTCTACGGGTCTGTCATTCTAAGGCGAACCTTCTTCGTCAGATGCCGGTCGCTTGGCTGTGTGATCGAACGGGCCGGTCCGAATTACAAAGTCTGTGTTGAGAGCAAGGGTAGTTACCCAATGGGCATGGTCCTTGAGGATCATCAACTGTTTGCCCTATGAAATAATGAGTGGTGATTCCTAATGCACGAGGAAAAGCTGCACCTCCTGTGCGTCCCACACCCTCACGGTGCGATCACTACTTGCGGTATACAGCACGCCTCTCCCACCCTTGCCTCCACCACCCCACTTGACGACATTGACACTAGCAGTATGGCCGCCAAAGGTAAACTGCAGTCGCCGAGTCGCGGAGGACCAAACGCGTACGGTCGCATCCTTTGACGATGATGCGAGACGCGGTGCAATCGAGTTTCTGTTCCATCACATGCGTGATCTGACGAAACGAAGATCAAGATAGGATGCTCACATGTGTACAGGTTCCCAAGCCAGGGAAGTCACCCACTTTGAGTGGCCTCTCATGGCGTCGCCTATCGGCTTTCCTGACTTGGGGTCCCACAATCTCACATGTCCGTCGTGCCCACCGCTGGCAAGCTTACGCTCGATAGGATCCCATTCGACACAGAGGACCCAGCCGGTATGACCAACGAGGGTATGGGATGGCGTCTCGGTATTAAGATCCCACAGCCGGACGTGTGTGTCTCCGGACCCTGTGGCAAGGAATGCGCCGGTCGGGGAGAAGGAAGCACAGAGTATAGGAGAAGAGTGGCCTAGATGCGTCGAATTGAATGACAATCGGCCCAAAAGTGGTGCATGAATGATGCGGCGCGTGTTGATGGACTGACATACCTGATAGGGTGCTCGAGCAACGTGTTGCGGGACGTACTTTGAAGACGGATTGTGGAGCGCATCGAACAACGAGAATGTTCTCCTCCGAGAAGGTGTGTGAGGGATGGTTTAGGATGTCTTCTTGTATAGATTTGGAGATGACGATGCGGGTGGGTGCGTCGGGTTTCGTAGCGAGCTCGGGCAAGGAGACGTGGAACGCAAAAGGCACGTGGTCCTCGTCTTGCTGCGTGGCGGATGGATCAGCGAAGGGGTCTAGGCACGCCGTGATGGCTCGCCTTTGTGCGTAACTGATTCACGAGTGCCTCAAGTGCCTGTCGTGCGACGTTTGCCGGGAGGCTGACGGCAGGCGCAATCGGTGCGCCGTCATGCTCATTCACGAACTGAACGACGATATTCGGGGAGGGTTGTATCGGCACTGGCTCTGGCTCTGCGACGCCGTAGTAGACCTTTTGTCTTTTCGGCGGAGGTAGCAACGTCGCCATGTTGGTAGAAGAGAAAAAAAACTGTGGCCCCTGAGCGGTGTGCGGTGGCTAGATCTCTGAACTTGACTTTTTCGACGGGCGAAACATAGCCCGCAATGAATAAAAGACCGGCTAATAGAATGGCGAGTGAGTATCAAGGGTCCAGTGCTGGGGCTGCGCAGAGGGAGTGTATCCGTCTCGCAAGGGCGGTGTAATCCATGGCGACTTAACCCTAACCCAATCCAGTCCAGCCTTGTTTGTTTGTCATTGTGTGTGGGGTGGCCCATCTGTACGCTTGTCCGCGCAGGCGCTTTTGCTTTCCTCCACATCCACGTCCGTCACTTTCCCATTTCCTCCTCAGTCCCTAATAATGGCTGCCAAAGCTGCTCAGAAACGTGTACGCAAACTTATCGTCGCTCGTCGTTCGATTATTCTAACCCCCTACCCTCCAGCTCACCAAGGAGTACATCAGCATGCAAAAGGAACCTCCCCCATTCGTTTGGGCCGTCCCAGATGAAAAGAACATCCTCACTTGTCAGTGAGCCCCCGTCCTTTGCAGTCCCTCCTCTGATTTATTTCGCCAGGGAACTACCTTATCGTACGCAATTCTACCTTTTGTGTTGAACACTTCCAAGAGCCCACATAGCGCGGCCCACCTGACTCTCCTTTCGCCGATGGAGAGTACCATGGCGTCCTCCTCTTTCCTTCAGAGTACCCCTTCAAACCCCCTGGCATCAAGGTCGCCCTGCCAGTATTCCCTTTCCGGATTCTGCTGAACTAAATTTCCTACAGATGTTCACACCGTCCGGCCGCTTTCAGCCAGATAAGAAGATTTGTTTCTCGATGTCAGACTTTCATCCAGGAACGGTATGCTTTCCTTCCATCAATATCGTTCATATCTGTGCTCACTTTTCTACTTCACATTTTTAGTGGAACCCGGCCTGGAGCGTCGCAACCATGTAAGTACCTTTGTCTATCTTCCGACTTGTCGGCCCTCAGCGATGTCCGATTTTGATGTTTACGGCCAATTAAATAATTCCCGTTCCATCTACTCACCACTATATTTAGATTGACCGGCCTCCTATCGTTCATGTTGTCAGATGAAATGACCACAGGTTCCATCACTTCGTCAGACGGCCATAAGCGAAGCTTTGCTGCAAAGAGCCATACCTTCAACTTGACTCAACCCCGCTTCAGAGATGCATTCCCGGATGTACGTTACCTCACATTTAATTTGTCGTCAGGAAGTTGATAGCCGTCTCATCACCCGCTTTGCTGTGATTTTCGTGTTCCTTACACTGGCTATGTCCGGTCTGTCAATCATGGTTCCATCGCTTGCAGTATTGCACACCCTCCCTCAAAGACTTGCCTAATATGGGCGAACGGGAGCGTGGCAAGCCCGACACCGGGTCGACGAGCGCGGCTAGTCCGTATGCCTCACCCACGCCATCTTCAACCTTGGCAACACTCCCACAGCAGATGACGCTCAGACGGAACATCGGAGCGGTCCATGCGCCGATCGAAACCACTGCGCCGTTGGCGGTTGACGCACCCAACTCGTTGACTTCCACGAATAAACCAGTTGTTCACCAGGGATGGTCGGCGTCCTGGCGCCAAATAATTTGGGAGAAGTGGAGGTGGGGAGTTCTGATCGCACTGGCGGTGATTGTTTCGAGACTGTCTGCGGGATCTTGATGAATCTGGCTGGTCTACGGGATACTCGGCTGTACTTCTCCCATGTTCTATGGATATAAGAAGGGATGGACTGTTCAGGTGTGTATGGCATTTTAAATGGTTAATTTTCCATGTTGCAAGCTTTAATCTTCATGTGCACCTACTTGCTTTGCCTGTAGGCTCTGCGCAACACATCTGTCACCGTACCTTCCTTGCTTGTCCTTTTTCTTGTTTTTTTCCCTTTCACCTCCGACCTCGTCGATCGTTACCCGTGTCTTCTCGCAGTGTATTAGCGAATGTATTACAAGCCATCCCAAGACTAGGTATAGATTTGAGGCCTCCTATGGCATCAACTTGATCCTGGTTGAACCTGCCAGAGCCTTGTCACTGTCGTGTGGTTGCTCCTCAGTACAGGTGTGACATTATTCCAAATGTCGTCTGCGACCTTGTCGCGGTCCTGTCCTGCGTCTATGACGACCCACCGATCTGCACCGATCTCCTTACCAATCGTCTCAAAGACTTGCCGAACCCTCGCCTGTACCTCACGCTTTTCATACCTTTCCTCGCCATAACCACCTCTTTGCATGGCGATTTCCGGACTGACGTCGAGGAAGAGCGTCAGGTCGGGTGCGGGGAGACCGATCTCGGGGGCTCTGCACCACTCGTATGTGAGGTTGAGATGGGCCGGTTTCTGAGCAGAGAATGCGATGCCAGAGAAGGCGTAGCGATCTGCGACGACGGTCGTGCCCAACGCCAGCGTTGCTTCGATCGTCGGGCTGTGGCAGCGACGGGCAACGACGAGTATAAAGGCAAAATGCGGGGAACAAAGGTCAAGGTCAGCACCTCGGACGAGGAAAGAACGAAATGGACGGACGCGAGTTCCCATCTGTTGGCGGCAAAGAGAAGGTGGATAGCATGGTCGTCGAGTTCGGACTCGGAGCGCAGATAGGCGTCGATCATCTTTCCGATCGCTGTCGTCCGGTCTAAGGTGGGCGCGCGTTCGTCGTCGTCGTCGTCGTTAGGGTGAACACAACGTTAGAATCGCTGTGGACAAGGGAGAGGATCGTACCAGGGAACTTGAGGGATATGGCCTCGCACGGGGATCCTGAGCCTGATATGTCCCCGGTGGCAGAACGAATGCGCTGGACGAGACGGGCGGCCTGTGTACTCTTGCCAGACCTGTCCAGTCCTTCGATGACAATGAACGCGCCACGGGCAGTGGACGACATGCGATGTGGTTTATGACTAACTATCTGCGCAGCCTTCACTGAAAGTGGGTATATTATCGAACAGAAAATGCTACATTGCATCACCTAGTGTACCGACTCTGGTGCTCCCATCGTCATCGCAGCTGATGAATACTACAGAGAGTAACTTGGCATTTCAACGTTCGTTGAATGTTGAATGTCGACAGCAGACCCGGGGTCGACGGATGCCCGCTCCGAGCAAAGCGATGTCAATGATAAAGATAGCGCAAGGAGGTCCTCGGTGTTCGCCTTCCGCTCAGCATTCCGGCGGGTACCGAGTGGACTCGATTGATACGCATTCGTGATCCTGACATCGGCTAAGACGAACGACGCTAGATGTCAAGGGAAAATTCAAACAAAATAAATCGAAAACTGTATTATGGCCCCCTACCCTTCTTCAGGGATTGACGCCGCGCGGGTACCAACCTCGGGACGACTCTTACGTGGCACGTATGTGCTAGCATTGTTTGATGTCCCTGCGTCCATGTGGAGTCCCTGTTAGAGAAGCGATGTTGATTTTCCATGACACACCACCACGCAAACTGGCCAATTTGCGAAGCTTGACTCGTTCCAGCAAAGAAAAAAAAGAAGACCTTGTCTCACTTCGGCAACATGCAAGCGGACGTCTCACGAGTTTGGTCTTGCCTAGAAGGAGTCGTGACTTCGTAGATGGCACCCCACGGAATGTCCCTTCCGGATCTTCCGGGCTGGATATGACGGGGTTGCAAATGCACTCGTTTGCACACCAGCGACCCAATGTGACAAGGCGATCAGTCTGCGCCTGAACGAAATGAATTGGCTGACCATCAAGTGAGGCTCTGTGTTCCATACCCCGTATATCTACGCGCGTAGGCAAAAAGGAGGGACCTGACCTGGCATGCCGTGAGCAGCCCATCACTCTTCGCGACACACGTCGCAACCGTGCCCGACTCTTTATCAGACTCTGAGCTGTACACTCCAACTCCGAGGATTCGAGACCCGTGCTGTCACGGTTGTCCCCGAGTCAACACGCCTACCCGCGAGGGTCGGGGCTGAGTGCTGAGCTCTCTCTCACGTTTATCGTTCGCCAACGGGCCCGGTTTAAACGGGTCAACCGTCGGCAAGGACATCCAACGATGCGACTGATAAAAGTGAGCGTTAACGGTGACAAGATCGAGTGACAAACTCGTAAACCACGTCCGCATGTATATATCCGTTCCACCCACGATCCGGTTCGCGGGAAAGCAAGCGCTGGTCGTTTTGGACGTGCAGCAGCCTGTCCTCGAGCCGACTCTCTCCGTCCGACGAACATCGGACGCCATGCGCGTGTACCTAGGTGGTGACGTCCGGCTGTCAGACGATTTTCCCGGATCACATCCCCGTACATGCGACGTCGCTGTCGGGCCTCCCGCGACCATTACCATCATCAACTGTAATTCCTTTGGAACCGCCGCCGCCACCTCCGATTCATACATTCGACCCGTGTATCGTCCCTTGGTGACCTGAGCTATCGTTCAGGGATCGAGCGAGGAAAAAAAAAGAGAGGTGCCAAGTCATTGAGTCATAAACTTACATTCGTCCATATATATGTATATACCTTCGCAAACGTCGCGCGTTCGAGCGCATTCCGTGCGATAAAAGGCCGCCATATCACCACTGATACGTTTCATTTTGCAACACTTGGGGCCGGCAACGACCGTAGCTATGTGGATGGAAACCCTGCGTACACGATCTGTCAGCCTTTCACCCGAATTTGCGATCGTCATTGACGTCTAAGAGGGCTCCTTTACCCCATTCCGGGGATGTAAAACGACCCCTGTGACCTGATTGGGGGTCAGCGCCACGCATCGTTCGCTTGCAGCCTCCAAATTTACTATACATACCCGCAGAACCTTTTTTTTTCTGTCATTCGCAAATGACCACTATATCCATGTCCAGTTCACCAACGTTCGCATAGTCATACGCTGCGATCGAATAGTTGGAATATACACACGCCAGAGCGGGGCGAGACCCACGTGTGTGAGGACACGCATGTGCAGGTCGACCCAGCAGTTTGGAGCCGAGCACGCTGCGCGCTACGCTTCAACCGGGCTTCTTGGACCCATCGCGGGAGAGTGGGCCACGCCCCTGGTAGCGGACTTTGGTTGGCCTTCTACCAAGACACGTGATCGCTCGCCGTCCGACTACACGCTCCATTCCATGATGGTGTGGTTGTCGTCGCTAATGATGGTGATGATGATGGTATGATGATGATACCCCCATGATGAACCTAGGCGTCACAGAGAGATCCTTGAGATTGTCCAAGACAGCAACTGAGGTCGCTTTGCCCCCAGAAGCAGAGATGATGAATGACATCGGGGTCACAAGGCAACGCTCAGGCGCAGTACCGTCGTCCCCTCAATCAAAGCTCGAAACCTTGAATCCGAATGTGGGCGAGAACGATTCCCATGCATTCGCAGGAAGCTCGCAAGTGCCGCATCACGTTCGCCAGACCGCAGCATTACATAAGGCGGAAGGAACCTGTGGTCGTACGCAAAAAATCATCAGATCAGCATGGGAGCTCCTTGGCGGAAACAGCGTGGGTACGAACGAGTCGGGGAATAATTAAGATTTCATTCTTGAGAACGATTTCTACTGCAAACGTAACCCGTTCCTGCGTGCTCCGTCTTTCCTGTCATGGAACGACACGTTCAAAGGTATTACCGCGTTCTGTGCGTTCCTACGACTCGGTGTTTGACCCATCCTCCAACGTGTGGCGGGGTCTCACGCTTGATCGGGACTGAAACGAAAACAGAAAGTTGGACCGAGCTTGTCCACAGGGCTGAGCTAGGATCAATGTCCAAGACGACAGCGTGTTCGAACTCAAGCCAAGGGGCTCGACTCGCATCAGTGCCTATGCCGCCCAACTGGAGAAAGCGCCATCCAGAACCTCCGCCCGGATTTAGTTAAATGCAAGGCGGGCGTGTGTGTGTGTCAACAGCCGCGCAGTGATGTGATTCCTTCTCATGCAGCTGCCTCGTCGAAACCTAAACTAGTGGGAGAGATCTCGTAAGCGGTGATGCGAATAGCGCGACGAGCTCGAGACGCAGTACGCTAGGGAACGAGAAAAGGGATACCGGGACACGTAGATAAGGCTGGCCCTCCATGGTTCCGTGGGCCCGTCGGCAGACGTCTTTGGGTACAGGGTAGAGATGGCAACCTGGAGGCGTGGCATGAATATGAGACAAGTTCCTAGGAACACTCTCCAAGCTCAATGATGGTGGGGTCATCCCGCGACGCGACGCGTGTTGTCAGAGACAGACAAACAGAAGAGAGAAGCCTGCACAGGATCAATTCAATCCAAAAAAAAAAAATCCGCCGACGCGGGAAGCAGCCTGAGATTGGTATGTAACCTTGACGAAGCATGAGAAGGTATGTACCCGACGTTAATGTTGCTCGAACCCGTGCCGGGTGCAGATGCTCGATGTCGTGGTGGGCCAGTGCTGATATCTCGGCAGGAGGGTCAGCCCTACCGTATGTCGTGAGTGCTTGTCCGTATGGAAGCGACATTAAACTTTGCGACGTGAGAGATACTCACAGGAGATCTGTCTGGGCGCGGACGCACGTGAGCACCGTCGTGCGCTGTTATGTACAATCGTTGATCGAGTGGGAGAGGCCCATCAGCGGCCACTCGCCAGGCAGTCACAGCTCTTGGGCGCCTCGTTGCAGCCAGTGTTCACGAGTCGTATATCGCCGTCTTTCCACCTTGAGCGACCAACTGACGAGGACGGGCGGTTGTAGTAGATTGACATAGACTCGTCCTTTGTCAAAGGACTGAACGCGTTCGATTATGTAATTCAAAGTGGGCTTGTTCTCGACGGTGTGGTCCAACTTGGAGCTTGAGGTGTTGGCGTTCCGGGTAAGCTGACATGGCCATCAAACATCTCGAAAGTGAGGCCCAAGACATGTCTGAAAGGAACGACTGATAATGACTCGCCGCGTTCGTTTTGCAGACTACCTCGCCGAGCGGAAGCACCTGCAAACGTTGCAGCTCAATGTCCTGTCGGACTCGCGTCTGGGCATCGACGCCTCGTATTACTTGCAACAGCTCACGGACAACCCGCCTTCGCGCGAACCCCTTCTCGCCGCCACGGGCGGTCTTCCGCTCGCTCTAACCCAACGCATCGAAGCCGATCTTCGTGCGCTCGAAAAACTTCACATAAAACCAGTCTTTGTCTTCCCGGGACTGCTCCCGGCCAAGCGCTGGAAACAATACCAAAACCACGTCGAATACAACGAAGCGTGCAGGGACAGGAGAGAGGCATGGGCCAAGTACGAAGCCGGCCAGGAGGATGCTGCCATCAAGTTATTCGAGGGTCGTAGTGGTCTTCCTCAGTGGGACCTCTGGCGCATGGTTCTCCGTATCTTTAGACATCGAAACGTCGAATTTTTGGTTGCACCGTACGTGGCTTGGGCACAGGTGCGTTTTGTGCGCACACGACTTTGGCGTGTGCACCATGGCTGACCCTGCTTCAAGTTGATCTATCTCCTTCGACACCCCAAATCATATATCCACGCAGTCTATGGTCCGACCGATACGTTGTTGTATCCAGGAGCGGACAAGTTGATTACTTCTCTCGATCTGACGTCGAGCTCGCCATCGTTCACATTTACTTCGAAGCGCTCCATTTTGAGCGACCTCGGGGTCACCGAAGACCAATTCCTTGACATTGGAATTTTGGTCGGATTCGAACACTCTCCCACGTTCCCTCCGAATATGCACGACCAAGCGCTCAAGGCGACCGTCGACATGGTCAAGTACTACAAGTCCGGGCACGCCGCCGTGTCCGCGTTTGCGGAGCATCACGGTGTCAAGTCGACGCAATATGCGGATCAGTATGCTCGGACGCGCTCGATGATCAAGTATTCGCTGATATTCTCGTCTGAAGGGACTGTCGTGCCGCTTCCGCTCGCGATCACCACGCCTGCCGGACAGAGCCACCCAAACCACCATCCACACCACCCGACCGCAGCGGACATTCCCTCGGACTTGCACGAGATCTTTACGCACCGCCTTCCAGACGAGGTCTATTTCTATCTGTCCCGGGGTCTGTTGGGTCCCCAGGCGTTGGTTTGGTTGACAAGCGGCCAGATCATCGAACCACCGCCGCTTGACAACGGGGAAACGACGGAGTACAAGCGATTTGTGAAGGAGGTCATCACGGACGGTCAGACTGGACCACGAGCGACGGCCCTTGCGCTGATCAGTAGCGTGACACACACGTTCTGGAACAACCGAAAGGTGACGGGAAATTTCTGGTTCGAGAACCCCGCTCCGCATGGACAAAAGCCGATACAACATAATTCGGCACAGACGGTGCAACTAGCAGAACGCGTGGCGGGTTGGAACGTTAGCTACGCGATCGTGGAGGAAGAGCTGAGGCGACAGAACGTGGGTATTCCTTGGTGTTACTGCGTGTAATACTGACTGCTTAGCGACGATGAAAGTCATCGACGATCGACTTTGCGTTATGCCTGGGTGCGACTGCGTCGGAAAAGCTTGCGATGCGAACCAAGGGAAAGACGAGTCTGCCTGGTGGACAGCTGGACAAGAAGGATGAGGTGGTGGCGAACGTGATTTGGCGATTTCTTGAACTGAGGGGGTGAGTTGCGATTTTCAAACTGGGGGGTGAGGACGAACCGACGGAACGGTGCTGCAGGTTCCTGCTGAACTCTCACATGCACTCTCCGTTGGCAAGGGCGATGTATACGGCAATCAAACAAGCACGGCTGAACGACAAGTTCCAAGAGCCGCTGTACTTATTTCTGGAGCTTGTGAGAGCGGGAGTGATGCACGGACACTTGTGGTCAGGCCGGGCGTTCAGCGGGGGACCCAGTTTCGGAACCGGTAAGATGCGACTCTCACGGAAAGCGAGTGGGCGGTGTGACTGAAGTGGACGGTTGCAGACGATGAGAAATCGAGCATGCTGCTGGTGATGCGAGTGCTGAGCATCGTACCGCTGAACTTTAAGGTGAGGGTGTGGTGTGGTGTGTGCACGAGAGGGAAAAGGCTGATAGGAAGGCAGGCACAGGGATGGACTGCGCCGTTGTCACGTGAACTGCTAGTGTTCAACTCGTTCGTGCGGTCGCTGACGCGGGCATTACGGACGTTGCTGGAGGTGACGACGTTGAACATGCTGCTGCGGAACGATGCAAGGCGGGCGCGGGACGACCTGCTGGACATTACGATGTCGCTTCCCTTTCAGATGGAGGTGAACACCGGATTTGGGGTGCTTGCGAAGGTGTACCTGGACACGCTGACGCACCTGAACAACCAAACGAGGGTGCGTGATCCGAACGCGGAAGGGGTGAGGGAGTACAAGCAGATGGCGCTCGAGATCTGCGAAGAGACGTTCGCTGGGGTGAAGTATCCAAAGCAAGAAGTGGAACGGGGGTTCCGATTCTGGGACATTGTAAGTGGTGAGCGTACTTGAGGCAGACGTGCGGTGACTGTGTTTACAGGCGTTGACTGCCATGAGGCAACTTCACTCGGAGGGTGCAGTACTGCGCGAGCTGATTGACCAGTTTGAGGCGGCAGAGGCGTGGCTGGCCCCGATGCGGCCTTGACGGCACAGCAGCAGGGTCGGGCCAAAAATAAATAAATAAATAAAATTTTGTTTTTTGTGCACCCGAATAGCATTTTTACGGAAAAGGATGTTGACACGTGACCAGTATTTTTTTTTGTCGGGGTGTGAATAAAAGTGGTCTCCGACCGAAGATCTCAGATCTGATGGGTTCTGTCCCGAAAAGGGAATGTCGTCGCTCTCATGCATCGAGCTGGCTCTCGCGTGGCAGAGGATGGCCGGGGTTTTATATAAAGGCAGGACGGGCGAGTGTCCCTTCCTCCTCCTCCTCCTCCTCCTCTTCCTCTTCCTTATTCTCCCACAGCGATCATGTTCCGTCCCTCCTCCTTCGTACACATGCTCGACTGCGATCCACTCAAACAAAACTCGGGTCATCTCTACCTTTGCCAACCACACACCATACAGATCATACAACTCGTCGAGGCTACTCCTCCACCCCGCTGCATATCCTCCGTCGTACGGTCTTCCGCCCCCGCCTCGTCCTCCGCGTCCTCGTATCCGTGCACGTCAGACTCGGACGAGGACTGCTCATCATATTGCTCGTCCATCGTCACCCCAGACGACTCGTCTCATCACCGCGAACCGATACCATGGACGGACGACACGTACAATACTCGCATGAAGCGCGTACACGCTTGGCGGGATGCCTCGACGTGCGCGCTCTCGGGCGCATCGATCGCCCCCGCATCGCCACCTCTACCCGCGCCGTCGCTCAAGCGAAAGACGAATCCGTCCCATCAGACGGACGACGATGCCGTACGTGTCTCTCTCTCTCTCTCTGTTTAGTATGGCTGGTTGCTCAGGTAGTGTGTGCAGGTCTCGCATGCCTCGAAACGTTCGCGGTCGCGGGATGGTCAAAGCATATCCAGGCTCAGTGGGCACCCCTGTCCCGCTTGCGATACCCTCTTCCCGACCCTCTCGAGCCTGCGAAAACACGGACGGACGGCAGACGTCCCTGAAGCATGCCGTGTTGCTGTGGAATACAATTTCGAGACATGACGCGCGCACGGACGATGGCCACACACACACGCTCTTGTCATTGACGATCATTATCATCATCATCATCATCACTCACGCTACCTTGCATTGTTGTACGATAACGCACCCACTATTTTCACGCTTGGCCACCGTACATACATTTTCCCGATACTCTCTCTCTCTCTCTCTCCCTCCCTCTTTTTGTGTGTGTGTATATCGCGCGCACGATCGAGTCGCGACGTCGACCATGTTGGGCATGTACATTATCTGATCCTAGTCTCGCGTTAATTATACGATAATAATCTACTATTCTCGACCTGGCTCGACTCATCACCGCGATGGATGCCCGGCGGAGTTGCGACGGTAGTGCGCTTTGTGCTATTCCTCGTACTACGTTTCAGGATGCGCCACTATCTAATCGTCCCTCCGTCCATTCACACGACGGCCTCGCATGGGCCTGGTGACCCTTGCAAGGGACTGTCCGAGGTGTTATGTATGTATCTATGTATCTATATATCTATGTATCTATGGGTTGTTTGGGGGTCTTGTGTCACTATAGGTGCTGCCAGTATGGAGATCGGATCACGCAACTTGAAATCGCCTGGGATGTTTGTCCTTTTTTTTCGGCGTCAACTCGACCACGATGGCGCCAGTCCTCCTCCCCCTCAGCCTCTCAGACACGTCTCCTCCTCCTCCTCCTCCCCGTCGGATCCCTCGTCGCTACGTTCGTTTCTTCCTCCTCTTGTTCTTTTCTCTTTTGACCCTCACTTGGCTCCACAACCACCTCATCGCCGAGAACCCGTCGCCGAGCGAAGACGTCCCTGTGAATCACTCCTTACCCCCGCTTTACGAAGCCTACCACAACCATGAACGACACCTCCCGCAGCACGACCTCTCGTTACCCTTTCCAGAAGGCCGCAATGCAAAGTTTTTCTGGGTCCCCAACCACGTTCACGGTCAGCCTCCTCGTCGTCGTCGTCTTGTCTTGTCTTGTCTTGTCTTGCATCACCGCGCTCACCTCTTTCAACAGCCTCGGGTTGGGGAAATGTCATGCAAGAACTCCTCCTCAACGCCCTCCTCGCACACGACACTCATCGGGCGTAAGTGCTCACCTCTCTGACCCTCCACGACCGTTCATGTCTTCTTCACCTCCAGCTTCGTGTTCGATAACTATACCTGGGCGTTGGACGGCCCAGAGTATGCAGAGTACAACGGCAAGCTGATCCCTGCCCGAATACCCCTTTCCGCCATCATCAGCGGTCCGTCGTCCCTCTCCCTTCTTTCCCTCGTCGCCCCCTGACCGGACCCGTTTCAGGTCCCATCATTGGCTCTGCCTTTGATCCCGCAGACCATACCCCCCGTGCCGTCCACAAGGAGTACTTTAAAAAAGTCTGCCCCAACCCGGTCATTTTGGATAGCGACAAGGTCGTCAGTGGCTCTGTCAGGTACGACGACAACGTGCCCGCCTCTCGGATCTTTGACATCTGGGTCGAGAAACTCAATGCCATCAACGACCCTTGCGTCGAGATCCAGGCCAGTTCCCCTCAGCTGTTCGAAATATGGTGCGTGTCAGTCGCCTCCACACGTCTCCCATCCATAACCGAGGACACTCCCCCCAGGCTGTTTGGCACGACCCGCATCCTGTCCATGTGGCCCCGGCTGTCCAAGTCACCGATCCTCCGCCACTTTTCTTGGTCGCCGCTCATTTTGGAAGCCTTTGCGCACAACGCCCACATCTTTGGAGCGACCACCCACTCTTTCCGTTTTCTTCCGTCTTATTTGCGGCCTTCATCCTCCTCTCCTCCGGCCCCCAAGGACTTGCATAACGTTGAGCCGATCTTGCCCGCAACCAAGATAGATCCGATCCCTGGACTTCTCGTGTTGCACATACGGAGAGGCGACTTTGCCGGCCATTGTGCTCATCTCGCCCGCTGGTCCTCGGACTTTAATGGTTTCAATAAGTTCGCCTCCTTACCCGACACATTCCATCCTCCTCGTGGCGGCGGCGGCGGACAGACCACGGAAGCCAACATACAACTCTATCTCGAGCGATGCTTTCCGACCATCGACCAAATCGTGTCCAAGATCCGTCAGGTGCTCGCCGACCGCCAAGAGACCTATGGCGGAAGAAAGGAACTCAAGCGGGTCTACATCATGACCAACAGCGATGCCGCCTGGTTGATCGACCTCAAGTCAGCTCTCATGGACATCAAGCAGTGGGAGTCCGTCATGAGCAGCCGTGACCTCCGTCTCGGCTGGGAAGCCAAGCCCGTCGCACAGTCCCTGGATATGTTGGTCGGACAGCGGGCAGACCTGTTCATCGGCAACGGCGTAAGTCACGCTTGCAGTCCCACACGCTTTCGTCGTCGCTTACCCTTTTTCGGTCGTCAGTTCTCTAGTTTGACGTCCAACATTGTCATGTTTCGAATGTTGCGGGAACTCCCCCCTGGGGACACCAGATTTTGGTAGCCGGTTCTGGTTATCGTTGTGGCGCCACAGCCTCTGTGGTGCGCACGCGCTCCGGCCTCCTTGGGGATAACTTAGCGGGCGACTCTGCGATCCCCATCGTTGTCTCCATCGTCCCTGGGACCATACGACGGGCTATGCCACATCGTGATGTTTCCGCAAATCCATATCTATCCCCACCCTCAGGTCTTTTGTGCCTCGAAAAGTATTGCTGTTTAGTATGCGCTGGCATGTGTTCTCTTATGTATCTTACATACGCACGCCCGTCCGCGAAGGACGGTACTTTGGTTGGAAAGGCGGTCGAGAACGTATCGTAGTTTGACTGCATAGGTATATACGTATTGCACAGGGTTGGTGCTGTCTCCGTGCTTTTTTTTCTCGGGATCGTGTGAGACGCTCGGCAGTTGACTTTTTTTTTTTTTTTTTTTTCAATGTCTCTTAGGCGACGTTCTCCCTGGGCATGTGTACCAATTTGGCGTTGATCACTGTGCACACGACTCATGGACGATCTATCCAACGGGCCAGGCAGAAGAAAGGTGTCTGTCGTACGTGACCGTGTGTGGGATCTCGAAGGTCCTAACACCAAGTGAGCACTGCCCTCTGATAGTGCGATCGCGACGCTTCCATCGAGAAAGTTATTCCTGTACTCCGTTGGACGATTATACAGCATGACACGTCCGATTTTCTCGCGGTGCAGCTGCCCGAGAGGGAGAGGGAGAGAGAGAGAGAGAGAGAAACCAATGGCGAAATGGTTCGAGTCGTTCCAGTGTATAAATGCCAGCGTGCGCGTGAGAATCGAGCACGACGGTCCACCGAAAACAACTCTACCCAAACAAGGTGCGCGTCGGGTACCCGAGAGAGAAGGGGGGGGAATGGGGCCCTCCTACCCGTTCCGAGTCAGCACTCAGGCGGCGCAGCACAAATGAACACGGCCAACTTGCGCTAGCGTGCGAGGAACCATTTTGGCCCCTCTCTCCAAGCCGCTGCGAGCCGTCCGTGCGCAGCGACTGGCACAGGGCCGCCGGGGTGGACGCCAAGTTGGAGTTGGGGGGATCGCGAATCGAACGCCGATGCTCGGCACGTTCACATCGTCGCCGACCGCAGTCTTCTTCTTCTCCTTCCTCTTCTTTCTCCCCCTAGTGAACGAGGGGAGGTCTCCGCAGTAGGTACGCGACCGGCATCGTTCTGATACCAGAGAGCGGCCGTTTCGAGTGACCGTCGCGGTAAAACCGTTGTCCATTGCTTGCCTTGTGCCCACGAATAGAGCGTTGGAAGAAAAGTAGCGACTGGATCGCGCCTCTTCTCGCGGGGAATTATCGGACAGGTGCCTCGCTGCGTGGCACTCGGTCACACGCCACCTTCAGGCCGAGACGCTGAAGAGGACCACAAGTGGTCTTGTCAACGATGAGAACGCCGAACTAGCTCGCCCTGCGTCCGCGTCACAGCAACGTCATGAAAGAGCCGAGGGTTATATGGTTCTCGCATGGAACCACGCTTGCTGACGGGACGACGGACTTGTATGTATATGTGTGTGTGTGTACGTGTGCGCGCGCGCGCGAGCGGCGTTCTGTTGGCGATGAGAAGACGGAGGCGCGGCAGTCCAGCCTCCCCGCGTTTTCTCACCCGGCATACAGGACTTGAGCGTGAACGTCCCCATCGTGCACTGTCCTCTTCGCCACCCTGATCATCGCGCAGCACCGTGAACAGTCTCAGAATTGACCCGTTCATCGCACGCGCTACGGGATTGCGAAGCGCGATCGGCACCATCGCGGACAGCGCCTTGGTACATGTTCGGTCGTCTTCCCTGGGACTCTTTGGCGTGTCATGGGATCCGCTGAGTGAACAACTCGTGTCTGTCGCCTTCTCGTCGTGGCTTCAATAGCGCCATCCCCACCCCAGAACAAGGGCACCAAGACGAGCACGCAGGCAACACGAAGAAGGCTTCTTCTGCCACAGAGCCTGTCCGTCCATCGTTTCCAAAACAGGTTCGATTGGGCTCAAGTCACAGGGGTCTGGGATCCCGAGAACTGCTGATCCACCGCGTTAACGAGCGTGTGCACTGTGCCGCAGGACATCTCTCTGGGGCCGTTCCTGAAAGCGGATCTTGCTCTCATAGGTCCTTCTTCGACTGCTGAGTCCGCGTGTATGAATCCCGCATGCGGGGTGGGAACGAGCCCTATGATGGGGCTGCCCTTGCGCATCGTGGGCGGGCACGCTTCAAGAACTTGAGATCCTTGGTCTTGGCGACTGGATACATGTCGACTACCTCTCCGTTGGAATGTGCGTGCACGTCCGCTCTAGATTCTTTGAGGTCCGGGGGAAAAAAAGGTGCCAGCACAAAAACAAAAACAAAAAAAAGTCGTGCTGATTGCATGGATGGCGAGTCAGTACTTGACGTGCGTTCCTGCGGGACGGAACCCACATGTCTGTCCGGGCAGGTCGGTCCAGTCCAGTCCACCGCCGTCCACGGGTGGGCATCCCTAGCTTGACATGCGTGAACGGATGACGTTGGCGGGAGAGTGGGGGCCTATCCGCGGGCGCGTTCTTCTCTATGAGCAACCCTGAGGGAGTTTGCATTTCGGCTAAGACAGCCACCAGGGCAGATAACTTTTCGTTTTTCCAATGCGTCTTTTGACGTATTAGGGGGTGGAGGATGGTGTTACCATCAACACAGGCCTGGTTTTTGCTTTCGTTAGGTTGCCACGCGCAACGAATCAAACGATATGGTCACGTCATCGTATTGGGTTAGTTCTGATTGGAGAACGCGAAAGGGGAGGGAAAAAAAAAAGTGAGCATCGTCTTTTCACAGAGTAGGGGCAATACTGACCGTATCCAGCAGGTGAAGACGAAGAGTCAAGAGAGGTTTTGATGCAGGAGTGACCGACTGGGGAAGGAAAGCCATCATGACCCAGTGGCAATTTCTGTGCACGATTATCATCGTCGATTGGGGTTGCCAGCAGACGGGCGCTATTAGTAGTAGGGGGAAAGTACAGGTCATGGGCTCGACAACGACGACGGTGACCGACTCAAACCTATGCGTCAGGCTGACAAGTCCGTATTACCAAGGCCGACCTGGTCGTGGATTAGCGTGGGGATGAGATCACTCCGAAAGGTAAATCATCCCTAATCAAACCGGTCATTCTCCTAAGCATTGCGTCGGAACTCACATGAGTTCGCTCGTTATAAAACCTGATACCCGTCTTCATTCTCTTCCTTGATAGCCCGACGCTGACGTCCGACCACATCCTTGTTTCCACAGTACTTTACTTAACCTTTTCCCCTCCTTGATAATAACAATGAGCTTGAACCGGGGAATCCGCATCATCCTGCGTCGCAGCGACGAGCGCGGGCATGCAGATCACGGTTGGTTGAAGACCTTCCATACTTTTGCCTTTGCAGGGTGCGTGCACATGCCTGGAATCCCGTCTCTTGCGTCGTCTCCTGACCCTCGACGTCTCCTCCCCCCCAAAAAAAAGCTATAGCGACCCTAGCCACCAGTCCTTTGGCGCGCTTCGTATCCTCAACGAGGACCGCGTCGCTGCGCACACGGGGTTTGGCACGCACAGTCACCAGCATTATGAAATATTCTCTTATATTATCGGTGGCAAGGTTGAGCAGTGAGTTACCATCCCCTCCTACCTCGATGACGTCGCCCATTTGCCAACGCTCCGATCAGCCAGGATTCCATGGGAAACACGGAGATCCTCTCTCGCGGTGCGATCCAGATGACCTCGACAGGCACGGGCATCTCGCATTCGGAAAAGGCGTACGGAGGAGACGAAACGTATTTCTGTCAAATCTGGGCGTCACCTCGCTCTGACCAGGGACGAGGCAAGCCCGCCTACTTCACGCGGTGCGCCCTCCTTCCTCCCCTTCGACGTTCAAACCCTGATTCGCGACGCCAGACACTTTACAGACGAGGAAAAGAAGAACCGGTTCGCGCTCGTCGTCGCCCCCGATAATGCGCCTGGCGTTTCTGTTCACAGAGAGGGCAGTGGGCCTGCGCCGATTCGTTCGGAGCTTTGGATGTATGCCTCGCTGATCCACCCTGGCGTCTCGCTCGTGCACACGCCCGTCGTCGGAGACAGTCCGACCAAGAAAGGGTATATTCACCTCGCGCAAAGATCGGGATACAACCCAGGGCCTGCAAAAGGAGTCACGTTGAAGATCGGCTCCCACGCTGATGGGCCACAGGTCGCGTTACGGGAGGGAGACGGTGCGTATCTGGAATATGAGCCCGGTGCGGAGCTTCGTCTCGAAAACGATGGTCAGAGTGTCGCAGAGGTGTTGCTGTTCGATCTAGAATGAGGCCTCGTGAAGCGTGCCCATGTATAAAGTGCGTGTGACATGTATCGACGAGAGTAGATCATCATCATGCCGTGTGTGCTAGTCGTGCTATTTCCCCCCCCCCTCTCCTTGTGAACATGGCCGGATGATCATCTTTTCATCCCAGCAGTGACTGTCCAAGGGTCCGTCGCCAGCCGACCTTGTGTGCATGTGTGCGAAGATGCAGTTCCGAACTTGCTTGCCCAGCGTTTCGACGTGCCTCATGGGCTTGGATTATGATGATCATGTGCCATCGTTTCTGAGAACACGCTTCCAGGCCAACGAGGCACACACCCACGTCGTTCCCTTTGCAGGCAAGTGTTGACCGAGATCGATCCCCCCCCATGTTCTCGAGCGATCGTATATGCCGGCATATAGTAACTTGGAGATGTATATATCAGATGGCTCTGACAGGCTATGAGATCTTCAAAGACGCTTTGCTTGACGATCCAATCGACAGAGAAGATCGAGTTCTCCTACGGCCGCCGGTGCACCAGTGATTGAAAAGTAGGCCCACAGCTCAACCAAATTGGACAATGACGCTCATATCATTCAACTGCGAAAAACATTGCAAGGTACGCATGTCATTCTCCGAGTGCGCTCGACCACGTTTGCTACACTTTCGAAGCGTGTTTGTTCAAAGCTTATGCCATTTACAACCATACTTTATAGTTTCACAAGATAAAGGAAAAGAGGAAGAGCATGCGCAACCTTCGTACGTAGCATATCGAGTCCGGGGATAAACAAAGCGGCATATTTAGGCGAAAGCGAAGCGCCGGGCCGGGATCAAGAAATCAAAGAGAAATCAAAGAGACGCACTCGGCGTTGGTGCCTACCAGAAGCGACGATGCTCATCTACTCAGTTACGTTGGCGCGACCATTTCTTGCTGGCGCTGCCAAATGAGCTCTGCCCACAGCGGATTTGGGGGTATGTGGCCAACCAGGGCACGAAGGACCTCCAACCTGTAACACGCACATCATGATCCTGTCTAGGAGCCAAAACATGCACATACCATTTCGCCTTCTCTTCATTCGAATCAGCAAAGAATAGAATCTCTTGGTCCGAGGGGAACACGAGTCTGAACGACCGTTCGACTGCTATCAACGAATCGTAATCGTCTCTAGACCGTCCACCAGGACTAAGCGCGGCCGACCAGGCGTCTCGCGTGTCTTCCACTGTGATCGCTTTCTTCAAGTTGATTGTGGCCGTAGCCTTCTTCGTCACGTCATTGAATGCAATCAGATTGGCCCCAGTAACTCGAAACATTCGCCGCCGCCAACTCTGTAATACGGACACGCTGAGATGCGTCCCAAGCGCCACCAAGTGCCAGACTCACCGTACAATCCCCCCCGTTCTGCGTCAGCGTCCCCTCAAAGTATGTCACTTTATGCCAAGCAACTTGTCGCAGGCCACGCAGGCATTCGTCCAAGCTCAGTGGTAATTGGTTAGACATGACACCAGGAAGTGAAGGCAACCTGAACATCTGAAGAACAATCTCGCCAAGCTCCATCGTCGTAGCACCACCGGAAGCCTCGCAACGTTGGCCAATCAATGGATACTTGATCTCTAGTAGCCGGACATCGCATCGCGTGGCAACATCCTTGAAGGAAATAAATGCTCTCGCAAGCGTACCGTCTTGCTTGAGGTAACGAGCCAAATTGTCCGGCAATATATGTGGAGGTGGAGGGGGTGGAGGTGGCGTAGCTCGTGCGACCGGTTTTTTCGGCGACGATGAAAGGAAACCAAACATACCCCCTTTGGTTTTCGGAGGTGGAGGTACCGGTTGTGGAGCGGGTGGTGGTGGTGGTGGTGGTGGTGCGAGAGCTTTAAACTGTGCGAGTATGTGAGGATCGCGTCGAATCTTCAACGTGAGCGTAAACTCAAGTTTATTGTGCTCAATCCTGCGTAAAAACAACAGTGGGTTTCATATAAAAGGCATTCAAGAGTTGACGTACAGCTCAAACTCTTGGTCAATGCGTGCATCAGGGGATAATCGCGTTTCCGGCGTAGTAACAAAGTGGATGCCATTGTTCAGTGTGCACGTTAGCGCTGCAGCTTGTTGTGGTATAGGGACCTTGAGATCCTTCACACCAAGTACTGGAGGAATGAAATTAGGCAGCGGGGGTGAAAGTAGAAACATATACTCGCCTCTGACAAAGACTTTACCGTGTGCCTTGCCTGGTTTCTCTTGGGACTGGTACTCCCTAATCTGCTTAGCATACTCATTCTGTTTCCATTAGCCTATTTCCTAGATAATGCAAACGCCGAACGCACCATGTCAGAGGGGCGTCTGACAGCCTTCCAAGCCTTACCACTGTTTACATCCCCCGCAAACGACGTGTGTGAAACTTGTTCAGCATCTGCCGAGGCAAAAATGGCCTCGTGCTCGCGAACACGGTAGTTCTGTCATCCAAGGTACAATCAACGAGAACGCTCTGTGTCCACGGGAGATAACTTACACCCTGACGACGCTCGGGATCGAGCCTGCGCAATTCCTTCGAGATGCTGTCAGCCAACAATTCCTCCTCAGTGTCAGAAATTCCAATATCAAGAAGTAGTGCGCTCTTCGTCAACGCACTGGCGTCGCCAGTACTGCGACTACGTCTTCGGCTGGGGCGACCGGTACTCGGTGTCGCTGACGTTGGACGAGGGGGCGTGTAGTAGTCTACCGACTCTTCCTGATCCCTCCTCCGCGCTTGCCTTCGCTTCTCCAGAATCAACTGTTCCCTCGCCCTAATGGCATCCTTGGTATGTGAGGGTGGTGCACGTTCTTCTTCTACCGGGCTTCTGAATGAAGGCCCTGTATAGACAACCGAATCCGTCGTAGCACGCTGAATCGGAGGTGGCGCAGTTCTAGCAGGCTGTAGGATAGGCACGCTAGCGAAATCATCCATCGAGAGATCCATGTCAGTCTCCGTCTGCATGCTGTCATCCCCAATGTAAGCGTCTCGTTTCTTGGTTTTTGAATTGGCACTGCCTTTAACGTCATCCATGAGTCGGTCAAGGGCAGACCGCATTTCCCCAAGTTGGATAGACCCTACTGAGTCTCGCAATCCCGCCCCTAGACTTCCACTACGGTCAAAGCTCGTCTCGAGCATACCAAAGCTTGACAGTGGGCGTGCAGGCATAGGCCGTGGTTGAAGTGGCTCGATCGTTGAGGCTCGAGTGATCGGCGAATTGTCACCCGCATTAACTCCCAGGACATCATCTGTGACGTCTTCTTCATCCTCGCCAACATTCTCTTGTCCACTAACATTGAGGGTAGTAGAGTTCATCGCGCATTTCTCAGCGGTCTCGATCGTTGCAAGTTCGGCACTAAGATCAATAATCCCCGACGTCATCTCTAAACGTTCATCATCTTCCTTGTCTGATTCTGCAATGTCCGCAGTATTGCTCTGCTGATCCATCGTTTCGTCGCCCACTTTCTCTGCTGCAGGTGGTTCAGGGGGTGCAGGGGAACTAGGGCCAGGTGAACCCAATGGACTTTCCATACTCCTTTTGCGCATTAACCTTGTGTGCATATCCTCTCGACTGATTTTTGACCTTGGCATGCGGCCGATTTGCAATTCCTGTGCACTGGCAATCTCACGCAGGGGCGATCCTGTCCGCATGGACGGTGATGCGGTTCTGATGGCCGGCGAGCCAGAGTGTCTCGAGGAAAGATTGAACGGGGAGTCAGGCCTCTGTCGTATGTTCGGACCCGTGGGTGAACCATAACTGAGCTGGGTCATTAAACCAGGAGAAGCCGGGTGCGATGCAGTACCAGCACTAGAAGTGGGGACAGGGGGGGTCCATGATTGTGATGGGATATACGATGACACAGTGTCCTCAGTTGGCATAGCATGTTCCTCCACGGATACGCTAGATGAATCATACATGGCGACAGAAAGACGAGTGCCAAGAGGGGGAGGTGTGCTGGTTACGAACGACTCATTACGGGGAATGAGATCGGACAGTCTAGGGACATTGCCCCTGGTGTCAGTTTGTGGCGGATTAAGGACTTTTTGAAGCTCAGCCTCCAAGTCCAGGTTAGATAAGGACACCTCTGACTGGCCGATAGATAAATTTGCGGGGTCCAAAGGCTCGTCAAAGGGGGGGAAAGAGAGTTCGCTGACGTCTTCCTTGGATTTTGATGCAGAGAAAGAGTCAGCAATCGAAGCTACATATACGTGATCGGTGACAAAAACGGAAGAGAACGATCTCAACCCACTGTCGTGATCAATCTCAGGGGTATTCTCATCTCTTGACGGCTGCAACTCCAATGGCAGAACAAGTGAATCTGAACGGGGCTGCTCGTATGGTGTAGATTGCTTCGCTGGACTAGGTGACGGCGGCATCATATTAACGCCCGCGTCAACTTCATCCTGGTGGTCTTCGGCATGGTCAGAATCGTGAAAGATGAAATTTGGACCAGACAGAGCGGGAGACGATATACTGGCTCTACGCCGTGCGCGCTCCGCATGATGACTACGTCCGTACGGGACCCCGTCTTCTGTTTCCATATCCACGGGTAAAGAGGGGTGATGACTGGGGGTTGATGGCAAGCCAAGCCCTGGCAAGGAGGTAGATTGGGCCATACTATCTGCAATTTCGGTGATTTGTTCTGCATTAACAAGTTCAATGGTCTCAAAGTTACGCTGTTCTATGCCAATGGTATCCATAGCGTTATCGCGATCTTGCGAGGTATAGGTCTCTGGTTCATTGTGTTGTTCGGGTTCACCGTAATCATCTTCATCGGAGGAAAAAAATGGATTCTCTTCTTCATCATCTCGGTCAAACTCCAACACGTCGCAGCGTTCGTCAAATGTCACTGTCTTCCGTCTCTGTCGTTTACCATCGAGTGAAGGTTGATCAGCAGCTCGAGGGCCATGAAGCCGTTTTGAAACGAGTGAGGAACGAGAAGGTGTAAGTGGCCGGGAAGGGGGAACGGAAGGGGGAGGTGAAGGTGGCACAAGAGCTGGCGTAAATGCTGCTTTGGGAGGGACGGGTGGTGGTTGCTCCTCTTCTGCACTGACCACTCTCTTGAAGGGACTCTTTGTGACAGGTTCTTTCTCCACGAGCCCTTGATAAGCTTTGGACTGGCGCCTTTCGCGCTTGAATGCCAAGGGCCTTTCATTCTCGGCTTGTTCGTGCATAGAGTCGGGGCGCGGCCGCTTCTCGCCACTAACTCGACGGGTGCCTTGCTGCGCAGATGAGGTATCACTGAACGTGGATGGTCTGGAGGGGGTGGGGGCTTGAGTCTTAAATGGTGATTTTGATACAAGATTACTGCTTCTGAGGTGCTTGTAACTGGATGAAGACCGTCGTGGAATTACTGGAAAGGGGGGTTTCCCTTCTCGCTTAGCAATCCTGAGTGGGTTCGTCCCGGAATTTGAACTCGGCGACGATGACTTTGCCCATCCTTTGGCTGAATTACGAAGAATTGACGACTGAACTGGATCGGGAGAATTTGAAAGTAGCCTGTCCCTCAATGGGGAGGACGTCGATGATGTCTGCGTGCTCATATGCAGCACGCCTGATCTTGATCACAAGGTGGTGTCGCTGTCGCCGTCGTCGTGGGTCTCGTCGCCGTCGCGGTGAAGGAAGAACAACGACGACCGTGGGAACTCTGGTCAACGCGTTCGACCACGTGACCGCGAAACTGCCAAGCATGAGTAAATAGCCGAGTTGTATGTACGTACAGCCCGGCATTGGCGACCTTCTTTGCCAGATAGTGGCGAAGGAACGGGGACTTCGACACAGAAATGGGAGTGATGGTGCAGCATGCTTAGGCTTCAAGGATGAAAAGCATATCACGAGAGGCCAGAGCTGTAGATCATGTATCAGTCCTTGATGGTCAAGTATAAGAGCAGGTGGCGGCAAGTTGAGGGAAACACACCGAGACGAATTTCGGCCCCATTCTCGGCACAGGAAGTACACGCTAAAGCTGGAATTCGCATGAGCAAAATTCGGAACAGCTCTTGGCCCTGAACACACCAGTAAGAATTGGGAAACATGCGTGGTAGATGGAGCTCCATAGTGTGAATCCATAAATCAAACCCGAGAACAGTGTGGGTGTTGTCGTCGAGATGTTAGAACGGGGATACTGCTTTTTTTTCTAGGATCATGATAGTATTGACCCGGAGGTCAGCATAGTAGGACTCCGGAAATCGTACAATGTACCACGACATCTGACCAGGGGTAGCACCGCAGACTGGAAACGAGGTAAACATTTATCACATATTGGGCGAACGGGAAGCCTATTCACAAAAGTATGGACTGTGTCACTAAGAGCTAAATGGCCAGACATGAACAGGACATGGTCAGCTTTATCGGACAATGTCACTAAGAAAGACTTTTTTGATGTCGACAGAGGTGTTTAAATGATCATAGTCCACAGCTATCAATGATCGATTGACGGACTAGCTCGATACCAAACTTCAAGCCCTTAGGAGGGCAAGCGGTGATGATCGGCGGAAGACACGTCGGTGCAGCTTGGAATATGCCATCCTTCATCTGCTCTATGCGTTCCCGACCCGAGTCGGTAAGTCGGTCTGCCTTCGTGATTATGGCCTGTAGTGTGAACTTTGTTCCATTGAACCGCTGAACTTGAGAGTCCAATGAAGCTAACATAGCTTCATCAGTGGATACTAAGCCGTGAGGAGCAGAAAACAGTATGTATATCCGTCGCAGCCTGGTAATGCTGAGTGGATGACGGAGAGACACGACGCACGATGTACCACTCACTCCTCTCGATTTGTAATGTAATGGTTGAACATAGCGCCCCATTCCGAGCGACCTCGTGAACCATATCCAGGGGAATCTACGACGACCAGCTTACCGGAGTGAGGGCCGACTCTGAAGAAATTCAACGCTTGAGTGCGACCCTGCGGACCAATCATGAACTACAATGTAAAAGTAAGGACGGTTACTAACGGCTTTCTTGCTCGTAAAAAGGAGATCTTTACGCCCAAGAACAGCATTGAGCAACGATGATTTGCCAACATTCGCCCTACCTGACAGGAAACAATCCATCAAGCCGGAGCTGTTCATTATACTTGCTCACCAGTTACGATCACCTTTTGAGCAGGAAGTAGAATACTACATTGAAAATAAATCTACTCACTTCTGGCAGTCGATTGAACCGTGGAAACGAATTTACATCCGTCACAGATGCCAGGAACTCAGCGGCGCCTGAGGTTTGAAATATTGTTTGTGAACTCGTGGAGCTTTTCCTTGATACCGAACTACTTCTTCGGACGATTGAAGCTGGCTGGTTCGTACAGCGACGTGACAGCAATCGCGACATGACGGAGACGGTCCCGAAGCTTGAAGGTGTGAACCGTCACTAGTCACTACTGAGAGGACTATTTGGCCTTGTTACTTTTGAAAGCCATTGCCAAATATGCACAAACTCGTCCGAAGTACCCACATGCATGGCAAATGCGTTGGTTTCCGGACTAATACCAAACCATCTTTGGGCTTATTTGCCTTACAGTGACTGCTATGGACGATTCAACTACTGACGACGACAACGCATCGCAGACTACAGAGGACGACCCCCAGGTCCCCGACAACCTTCCTCCCGTTGCGATATCTGTCCCGCCACCAGTGCAACCATCCACTCAGGTGGTTCAACCCCCTCCCACCCATCGCGAAAGACCGAATTATCAATTGAAGCATATCCTTCGGGGACATACTCAGTCCATTTCAGCTGTCAAGTTCAGCCCTGATGGAAGCCTTCTCGCTTCTTGCGGTATAGTCCATTGCCCCCTATCTCGCTCCTTGACTCATACAAGATTTATATATAGCCGCAGATAACCTAATCAAAATATGGTCCCCCTTCACAGGAGAACTGATACGAAACCTGAACGGTCACACGAAGGGACTTTCTGATGTCGCATGGTCCACGGACGGTGTGTACCTGGCATCCGCTTCAGATGACACAACTATACGGATATGGAACGTAGACACTGTGCGTGTACCCTCACCCAGTTTTATCTTCCGAAAAGACACATAGCGCAAGCTAGGGTCTTACTACGAAACACCTGCGGGGTCACTCCAGTTTTGTATTTTGCGTGAACTATAGCATCGCATCTGATTTATTGGCATCTGGAGGTTGCGATGGCGACGTTCGGATCTGGAACATTGCGAGAGGTTTGTATGCCGTGGAATTATCTGCACCTACTGAGCCCTGTTCTCTTCAGGGAAGTGTACCAAGACGTTTAATGGGCACATTGATTATGTTACCGCCGTGCATTTCAACCGAGATGCTACTCTGGTCGTCTCTTGTGCACTTGATGGATTGATGTGAGTTGGCACCCCCATTCGTCCAAGATCGCTCAATTTGTACCTGCAGTCGAATCTGGAATACGGCCACTGGACAATGTCTCAAGACACTGACGGAGGGAAATGATGCAGTATGGTAATTCAGTTCATCCAGCCCCTTTCCAGACGTCTCACTTGACTTATAATAGTCAGCACGTGCAGTTTTCACCGAATTCGAAATATGTTTTGTCGACGGCACACGATAGTGCAATCCGCCTCTGGGATTATCATACTTCTCGGTGCTTGAAAACGTACATGGGTCACAGAAATGAGAAGTACTGCATTGCAGCCTGCTTTAGTGTTACCGGCGGAAAATGGATCGTGTCAGGGAGTGAAGACAACAAAGTGTACATCTGGGACCTGCAAAGCCGGGAGATTGCGCAGACGTTGGAAGCCCATTCGGGTATGGTGAATCGTCTTTGCAATAGTTCTGGTTGTACTCATGCGCTCCCAGGCATTGTTGTGGCTGTGGCTGTAAGACACCTTCATTTCATCATGTTGTAATCTGAACGAATTACCTGTAGACTCATCCTCATCAAAACATGATTGCATCTGGCTCAATAGAGCCCGACCTTGTCATCCGAATATGGTCAGATCGGGGGCCACCAGCTTAAAATCGATAATCCCATGTTGAAATCATCATTGTGATTCTGTAACAATATATCGTTGTTATACCGTAGCTTCTGTGCTCTCCGATTGATGCATGCGTGGAAATGTGTAGGATGTAAAAGTACACGAAAAAAGCTTTGCTGATCCCTACTTCATACGGGCCTCGCGTTCAGAAGATCTTGACCAAAGACGTATGTTAGCACAAGGCACGATTCAGCACAGGCTCATATAACACACCCTTTGCAACTTCCTTGTCTGCGTCTGTGAGTCCAGAATCATGAGCTTCTAGGAAAGCATCGACTTCATCCATAACTTGGTCGTCGTCTTCTCCGTGTACCATATCCAGGTCACTGTCGCCGTCATCTCCTATATCATCAATGGCAAATGGCGTCCTTTCCATGAGTGCTGCATTGGCTGCCTTAACGTGAGGCATAGGAGAGAAGGCAGACGACAATGCTGAGCCAGGGCCGCTATCCTGCGCAGCTATGGCATCGATAGTGAGAGTCGACGAGGAAGTCTGAGACGTCGTCAGGGTATCAGAACTATCAGATACGACGGCAGACTTGGACGCATAAGTAATGAGTGGCTCGCGTGCCTTTGGTTCTTCCAGCTTTGTGTAACGCCCGATCGTGGGCCGGTAAATGACTTGGTGTTTGCCAATCGTCTTCCCAAGCTCATCGCTGAATTTGTGGAACATCTTCCTGTTATCCTCTGTCGCAATATTGGACCACAGATCCTCCAAGAAGCCTCCGCCTGACGTGGGTAGTTCTAAGTCTGAAACCGATTCCAACTTAAATGACGCTGACAAGTCAGTCTCAAAGAATGATTCAAGAACTTCGTCAGCCAAGACAACCATGCGGAACCTTTTCGAATTAGTCAGCAGAGTGATGGAAGTCTACTGCATGCGCCGTACGTTGGAAGATTAAGGTATGGCTGATTGTGACTTATTTGCTGCGGTTCAGACTTCCCAGTCTCACTATTTGTCTCTTGTGGTAGGAGGGTATCGCCGTATTCAAAGGCATTCGTCATGAAGCGACTAACGGCTCCCAAATAAGCGTCGCCGACTTCATGGCGGAAAATGAACTACAAGTGGGTCGGTCAAATCAGTAGATGACAATCCATCATACTTACCAAAAACGATTCGGACAATGTCAAAACTTCGTCCTTTGTCAAATACCCATCTTTGTTCTTGTCGTGCAAGTTAAAGAACCACTCTATATTGTCCATCAGATCGTTGAGCATTACGCCATCCAGTCCAGAAACTAGGTCCTAACACCAGGTAAGCGCGCAAAAGATGTTGTGCCAGACGCAGAACCAACCTGGAGTGACAAAGAACCTTTACAAGCAGTATCCCAAAAGTAAAAAAGTCTGTCAATAAGTTCATGTTCTGCAACCTCACGGTCGATGCGTTGCTAGCCCGAAATGAACAATCAGTCCAGAGATGTCGTAATGAAAGGTCTACTCACCTGAAAGCCATTGAGCACAATCTTTTCATCTCGCGCCCAAGTTGAGATCTCACTGAGAAACACCCTGAAAGTCTTCAGCTCGATTCTTGTTTCAGGCCTTTCCTGCGCGCCTTCAGTGTTGACAAGTAGCGAGGGTGACGGTGTAACAGCTGTCGGCGGTGGTTCCACACAGATTGCTTTGTAAAGCGCGTCATAGATTAAGCCCACTTGCTCCTTTGTAAACCTTCCCAGCGTCTTAAGATTCCGAATAGCTGCTCGTCTTGAGAACAACTCAATGCTATTAACTATTTCGTTGCGGTATTTGCGCCGCTCGGAAAGAATCGTTTCATCCGTGATCACTGCGAACTCGCGGAAGGATACCAGAAGAAGTTCCTGGAAGCGTGTGATGGCACGTGCCCTTGGATCTGACGCATCTGGGTGGGCCGAATCTCCCAGAGACGCAAAGTATTCTCTCATCAAGCTATAGAGTGTCAGAAATGCTGCTCCTGATATGCTGCTAAGACAAGCTTACTTCAAGAATCCTCCATCGTCCTGAATCTGCAGCAGTTTCTCACCATTGATCTTGAGAATCGCTACGAAATAGAACATAAGTGGGGATCTCAGCGTGGCGAGTGCACCGACCAAGTCTATGGAAGGATAAGCGAAACATGATATCATAGAGACCAGGAGAGGTCGTACCCAACTTGAAAAAGCACTTTGGGCCCCATGCAAAAGAAACAGTCAACTATCCGAAAGGCAAATACCATCGGCATGCTGTTGATGTATCTACAGAGAAGGATGAATTAGCCGAGACAGTGTTGTTCCAAAAATCTACTGACAAACTCAAGAACCATGGCAGAGACGCTACCGACAGCTGAACGTCAACAGCTGAGAAATGATCATGTATCATAGGTAGGCACCGCACGACCAGTGACTCAAAGACTCTCTGGTCAAGAAGCGTTCCGTGCATGGTTGGACTAGCAAACCAGTCAACGACAGTGAGGAGGCACCTAACTCTAGACATACCTATAATACCCGGGTAAAAGCCGATCACACAAAATTTCAAGGAGCCAAAAAGCCTGTTCTTCGGACATGTAACTACAATCCCGGATGAGTTGGATGGTAGAATGTAGAGCAGTTTACATACATGAGAATTGCCGCAGCAAGAATATTCATTGCCTAGAGCAAGCCTATTATGCGGCAGGTAAATGAACAGCGTGTCTACTCACTTGGCAGTAACCGACTTCAGGATTCTTGAATGAATAAGCCTGCAGAACGCGACGAAGAGCATTGATCCCCTCTTCTGATTGATACCCAGCGTACTCGGGTAGACTACGGTGCAAATCTTTTTCTATGTCCTCGAAGCATGTAGTGTTCTTGCCTTTGATGTCCTCGACAAGTTGATCATACAAACCTGGGTGCGTGTACCGTAGGTAAAGTGAACCCGATAGAGTTTCCCAGATCTCGCCACGAAGTCGATTGGGTAACCCGACTTGAACAAGACGGGTACATTGTGGGTATCGCAATAAAGTTAAATTCCGACCATGCGCTTTTTCGGGTGTTAATGAGCATGATATAATCGAAACAAAGTACTCACTCCGTAGATAAGTGGCCCAGAGTTTTATTTTAGAGGCTTCTCGCAATCTAGATATACTTAGGGCGTGGACGGTAAGCGAAGGAGGACGCTCACTTCTTCGGATCACCAGGGAACCTGAACCTCAGGCCAAGACCACCATGGAACTCGGCTTCCGGAGATGAGGATCCTTCTTTGCTCTCTGGAATTAAACTACCATCTTCTCGTTCATTGTCCGCCACTGACGATGTTGTCGACACAAGCGCTTCAGAATAACAGGTCTTGACAAATCCTTTCACAGTCTTCATCTGACCACGCTGAAGTTCTGCCTTCAGAGCCTCGCGCAATAGAGCACAAAATGCGTCGGCTGTCGGCCGCAGAGAAGTCAATTGGACGATCTATGGGGAGATATCAGTATGTCAGGTGAATATTAGTGAATCCTCACAATCTTCATGCCATGCCAAGTTGATAGACTAAGCGCATAGACACCAGCACGAGCATTGAGACGCTCGACGCGTCGTACCGTTGACAGAGGCATGGTGAACTTGACTGATTTGCGATCCAAGGAGGCGAATGCTAGGTACGGTGGGATGAGATGTAGTTTGCCTGCCTAGAAGCGCGACGCTGTCACTGACTCGGGAAAAGATGAAAGCGAGTATACTCACATATGAATCCTCGACGCCATCTTCGCCGAAACTAAGTACTGCATTAATGTCCATCCTCTCAGCTTCCGAGGTGCTGTGCTTGTCGACATCGTTGGAAGGCAATGTTGCTTGGACCGGGACTTCAGGTATTGAAAAGAAGAGATAGAGTAGCTGCTCCTTCGAGGGCTCCTTGAAATTTCGCAGTTGAGTTGATATGGTGGACATGATGCCTACTTCAAGTGGTCCACGTTGCCCAGGCCTGGTCTCTACTTTATAGAGTATACGGAGACTGTAGGCGTCTTCGCAAACAATTATCTAACCGTAAGTCAGCCTCAACGAATTGCGATGCAGACCAGTAAGCACTTGAAGGGTTTCAAAGTTAGAGGGGTGAAGCGTTGTCCAACTGCTTTCAAACTTGCAGTGCTCTTCCAAATGAGGTATCACTACGTATCCGCTCGGGAACAGCCTCCTCCAGTAATCCGACAGGTACACGCATGGCAAGTCCTCGGATAATATTCAACTACAACTAGAACGCGTTACACAACGGTGGAGTTACCAAAACCGATTGATCTCGGGTGGCAGACCATCTGTCATGCGAAGCATGACTACATTTGAAGAAAGGCTGGACCACTTGTGAATCACTGGTTAATTTCAGTGAGATGCGGAAAACCAACGGTCGACTCACCCCGTTTCCGATGAAACATTGCGCCTTCTGTGCCACCAACATATCAACTGCCTGTGCAACAAATTTCTGCTCCCAGGTCAAGCTCAGGTCCCGATTACTCGCTATATGTTCCCAATCCCCAATGTCGCGCAGGGCTAATTTGAGATCCGCGACCCATGAATCTGCACCATTCGTCATGATATATATGTGATCAAGGGGTTTCTGTGACTCATCCCGGACTGTCTTGACCTTTCGGGCGATCTGCTCAATGCTGGGATAGCAGCGGCCCATAAAGGCTTCACGGTTCTCGGACGAAAGTTGAGGATTGGAGTGAACTCGATCATATTTGTCAGGAAGGTCAGGGAGGGAATTAAACGCGTTCCAATCCGAGTTCCACTTGGCAAGAAAGTTACAGTGTGCAGTGTAGTCTCCTCTTCGGACATGGACTACGAGTAGGCCAGCCAGGGTCTTGTCAACTATGGAATCCCGGCGTTCTGGCCAGTCGAGGGCAGGTGGAAAAATTACGCCAAGATTTGTTCCGAAGGCATCGTGGACCAGGGATGACCATCTCCAGTGAGTTAAAATAGGCAAGCTGGACATGTATGGCCAAATGCTCAACAGGCGATCCTTCTGAGAGTATACCCTACAAGGTCTAGTCACTTCTCTGTCAGTACGTAGCTTCAGGGACGCACATATAATCGAATATCTGTTTATCTGGAGATGTCTCCTCAAACTGCAGACAAGGGTCCTCAATCAACATTATCTTCTTCACCCATTTATCTATGATAAATCTGACTGTGTCTGAATCACTCCACCCAGTAACATCAGATAATCGCAAGATAGTCGGGTTTGGGCAGACCCTACGAAAAAAATCTTTATGGACTGCCCGAGGAGTGACGTCACCCGGAGGAAGAGCCCCGCCAGCTAGTGGTCCTTGAATGTTCGATTTCCCTGAGTGTTTATGATACCCAGGGAAGGAGCGTGACTCACCGTCAATAAGTGCAGTCAGAGGGATGCGTGATGGGATGAGCTTTCCATTAAAATGTGAGTACGGCGTGTCGTCATTGGCCCAGGTATAATCATCAAAGACAAACCTAGGATTGATGTCAGGAATGAGCACCCTGGCTTATGAGGCCACTGACGAGCGATTAGTTGCGTATGCGAGCACATAACTCAGGATGTAATCTTGCATTATATTTCCCCATCCTACTCCTGTGTTGACAATCAGCAAGGTTTGTGGCCGGGTTCTCGACTCGACGTACCGGACGGATGATTTGGGGACCATAAGTATTTGACATCTGAATGTTCATAGCATTGGTAGTGTGGCAGTTCCAGTTCTAGTTCGCGATGATGTGGGTATAATGGGGGGTAGCGATGGTAAACAAGTAAACTATAGACGAGGCTACGGTTGAACGGAAAAGCCACAAGAATTAAGATCGCCGTTGCAAGGAGGATTATGACCCGCGACCAGCGTCGAGGGTAGAAAGCGAGGAGAGTCGACATTGTCGAGCTGTTCCTTCCAGGGGAAGAATGGGTCTCTTCAGTGACCCACGTATAGATCGATATATCTAGTCACAGAACGGAGAAAAGCGGGACCTCTCTGACATTCGCTTGGCGCACGATTTGGAGGGTGCATTTATATGCTGAGTGGCAATCAGTGGCAGATGCCAGCTTACGGGTTGACCACCCGCGGCCCAAGATGGCGCCGCAGCTCCATGTCAAGTGTCAGATCTTCAGAAGCTGTGGCCATCACAACTTGGTTTCACAAAATGAGATATATCCTCTATAAGTGCGATAAGCAATTTGGTTATCTTTCCAGACAGTGTGAGCGAATTGACTTGACCGTGGTAGTCTATGGAGTAGCCCAATGTCAATTGGAGGGTAAGACACAGGTTTGCGTAGCATTAATAGTGGTACGTTTAGCGGCGGTGCGGAGTTAGAGGTTCGTAGTGTTCATTAGTGTGGAAACGAGTTGAAACTGGCAACCACTGCGTGCCAGTCTTCCTCGAAACACGTTTGTTGCTCGGGATATCCTTAAATCCGAGCTCGACCACCAGAGGGTCATGGCATATGCTTTCGTATGATAAGATATACCGCCGGCCCGTGGCTACCCGGCAGTTGATTTGAGGCCCGTCTATCGACGGGTCTCCGCTGATTCTGATGTTTCGCTCCCCACTTGACTGCCCAGGTACCATTGCAGACTCATCACAATACTGTTGGGTGCTTGCTCCTTTTGTTTCAACATCTCCTCGGTGCCTTGTCGTGTTTTTCTTGCTGCTCACCTATGCCCGGTTGCTGTGATAGGTGATCCTTGGCGCTCGGCCAGTGTTTCTGCAAGACGGCTTGAACAAAGCTAGCACACCCTTGCAGCCAATCTATCTCATTGACACGTTCCCACAGTTCTGACTTGGAGGGTGAGAACAGACAGCAGCTCTCACAAGCCCGTGGCTCAAATGATGTACACACTCATAATGTCTACATTTCGTCTACCGTGCTCGGACTACATCGTGAAATAAATCACCGCGTCATTCCTGCGTGGTAGTAGTAGCGATCTTTGAATTATTCCTCGAATCCACCGACACTGCGCACCGCCTCGACCAGGCGCTGATATTCGCGCAAGAGTTCGCCCACTTCCGACACACGAATATCTTGCTGCGTGCACTCTACAAACCGACGATTTGGAGGCGGCAACCTACCAGGCAACGTCGACACCCTCTGCGCATCCCCGCCCTGCACTCTCCTCGACATCCCCGCCATTCCATGCGTCAGCCGATCCGTTAGGTCCGTCAGCCGTTTACGCCTCCGCGCCGATGCGGACGAGGGAGTAGCAGCGCCCGCCTTGGTGCGTTGCGTCCGCCCACTACTCAGCATACTCTCAAAGCTCTTGATGCTTCTTGTGTCGTGGGCCTGCTCTCCTTCTTCTTCTTCTTCCCCCTCCTCCCCCTCTCGCAGCTCCGCCTCACCGTCTTCTTCCCCCCTCCCTCCCTGCTCACTCCCCTCGGCCCCGGATGATTCCCCCGAGTCCTCAGACTCAGATCCCTCGGGTCCGCTCCGATGCGATTTCAACGACAGCGGTCGCACAGTCACTTCGACGAGCTCTCGCTGCCCCTCCTCTTCGGGATGACCCTGGCTCCTGGCTCTGCCATGTCCCCCAGGCAGGGCTACCGTCAACCCAGCGATCGAGAACCCTTTCGTCGAGCCCGATCCAGAAGCGACCCCCCCCAAGACCGGCCCCGGTCCTACTCCAACGCCCGAGCCCAGTCTCGGTGCGGGCGCGATACCTGCGGCGACGCCTCCGGGGGTCTGACCCGGCAACAGCGCGCGCAGGACGCCAAAGGACGAGTCAAAGACGCCGGTGATGACCTTGTTGGCTGATCCAGCGATGGCGTCGACGCCCTGCTCGACGCGCCCGCGTAGACTCGCGAGGTTCTCTTCTCCGGGCGACGTCATCGCGATCGGCGACTCGGGCAAGTTGGGCCGCGCGATCGAGATAGGTGTCAGGTCCGCCGTGCTGGAGCGCGCGTCGTCGGCATCTACGGTGTCGGGAGTGCGGAAATAAAGACGTACCTGAGGACCTTTTCGCTCTCTTCCAGTCCAAGTGCACCAAGGTCGACGTTTTCGAGAAACTCAGCGACGGCCATGAGATTAATGAGGCAGTAGCTCTCTTCGCCACCAAAGGATTGGTTGCGAAAGCGTTGGATGAAGAGCAGATGGGATACCAGGCTAGAGGGGTTCGCCTTGACGACGGAAAAGATGAGAACGGGGAGGAGGACGTCTCCAGAGACAGGTGTGGATGTCGGTGGAGAAAGGGATTCAGAAGAAGGAGCTGGCTTCATGACGGATGTCCGATCTGGCGAGGTGGATAAGTTGATCGTAGGTATGGATGGACTTGGATCCGAGGAAGGCACAAGTGTGCTCGGGCGTTCGGCAGCCTCGACTAGCCCAGGGAGATGCCCTGTTGGAGTCTTTTTGGCGTCTTCACTACTTTTCAGGCGAAGAAGTGGAATCTTTGAGAGGCCCTCTGCAGCGTGTCAGCACTGATTTGTACACACGACAGCAACCACGCTGACCGACGACAAGCTTGTGAGCCGAGACCAAAACCGATGCCTTTTTGCGAGGGGAGCGAGCGGAGAGACCCAACTGGCCCAAGACTACGATGAAAGATGAAGAGAGGGCGCATTGGAGGTGCACAACCAGACATACCTTGCCCACACGTACGGACAACCCCATCCACCCCTGCATGGTTCGCGTCTCCAATGTCGATATCGAGATGCTCCAAGCCGAGATCCAACATGTTCAAGGCAGCTATGCGACTTGAAAGGGCCTCGTTGTGTGATGCATCGTCCGAAGTGGATGGAAGGAATAACCTGTGTTGATGTGAGAGCAGAACAACAGCGAGGATGTCGACACATGCCTGTCATAGAGAAGCGTACACAATGTGGCCTCGATGGTCTCGAGAATGTCGCGTATGTGGGCATCGTCTACTTCCTCTGCGACTGTCTCCTGAGCTGACTCTTCGCTCTGGTTCACTCGCATGTGGCCACCGTTCCTCAACTCGGCTTCCATGGCCCTATAAAATGCCTGGAACTTCTCCGCCAAATCTTCAGGTGAATCGAGCGCTCCATTGACCGCATATACGACCCTATTTGAGTTCCCGCCGATATCTTGCAACTTTTTCTTGCCGGTAGGGACTTTGACGAACGGAAAGAAGGAGCGGGCAAATGTGTGAACGCGTTCGACGATCCAGGGGGGTTGATCGTTCAGGGCGACGGCAATCTCACCTTGGAGGGCGCTGATGATCCCCGTGGCGATGTCTGTTCGAGAGAGGGCGGTGTTGATGACCAGGGCAGAGATGTCGATGGTGGAGTCGACCTCGGTGGGTGCAGACGCGGGTGCAGACGCGGGTGCGGTTGTCGGAGTTGGAGGAAGGGGTGGAGGTGTGGAGGGTCTTTGGCCAAAGAGGGACGCAAATGGCATGGACAGACGAGCAGACGATGAGGCGGGTGCTGCGCGGACACCTGGACGGGGAGGAAGGGGGGGTTTCGTCGCGTGAGAGGGGAATGGTAGAGTAGTGGTAAAGGCGGATACGGTGAAGGAGGGATAGGAGGACTCTGGGTCGTACAGGGGGAGAGGGGACAGTGCATCGAGTGACGCGGTTAGCGAGGCAGAGGGGGCGAAAAGAGCGTGAAATGACTTGGTGGACCGGTGCAAAGTAGAGCGGAATGTGAGGGCATCACTGCACGAGGTAGTTAGCGACGTGGGCTGTCCGTGATGGGACGACGACGACAAACTTGATGAGCTGTCCACGCAGACCAGAAAGGGTGACCAGGGCGGTGTTGTGTCTGGACTCGAGATTGCAGACGACGAGATGGTCCTGGACAAAGTCTGGGGTGATCACGTCGTGGCCTGAACTTGGTTCAGAAGGGAGGAGAAGGGTGGCCTAGTAGGTACGATGAGGAGAGCCCGGACGAGGAGGAGGAGGCATACCTTTGTCTTTGTGATAGCGTGCCATACTTTGGACCATTCGTCTGAAGAGTCGCCCTCGTAGGAGACCTTGTCGAGGATAGCCCAGCCGACCGAGTTGGGTTCCAGGCCGATGGCTTGTGCGGCGGTCCTGAGACTGTCAAGCTGGGACTGGACGGTGACTGCGGGCGGTGTCGACGGTCGTCGCTGTCTGGGAGTGTAGGGAACATACTTGGCGCTGTCCGCGGCGGGGTTGAGGAGGAGAGGGTGGACGGCGAGAGACCCGCCTTGGGCCCTTCCGATGGACGACTGCATGTGGACAAGGTCTGAAGTTGCTCAGCCCATCACCACCACCACCACCACCATCATCGTCATCATCATCATCATCATCATCATGGCCACCACCGCCCCTCGTCTTCGCAAGCCAGACCCAGCTTATGCGGAGAAAAACGGATTTCGCGAGTCCGACGACGCGCCCGTCGACAGAGACAAGCCAGACGATATCACGCTCAGAAACGTCCGTCTCGCCAAGTACATACTCGCGAGCAAAGGCAGACATGTGCCGTCGTACGTCGCCATAATCCCTCTTCGGTCCTGACCGCACTCCGACTGACGCAGGCGCGAGACACTGCGAAAGCTGGGCGAGTCCAAGCCGACCCCCGTCGAGAGCGTCGAGAGCATCACCGAAAAGATGAAAGATCTCAAGCGACAGCACGCCCAGGATCTCGAGAACCTGTTCAAGTTTCAACTGTCCGAGTACCACCAGGAACTCATCGACCACCGCATCTGCCATGACGACTCGGTGTACATGGACGTGGACGAAGCGTACCCAGACCAAGTGGAGTTCCGGGATGCACTGCAGGTGCGCGATGCCACTGAGTGACTGTGGTGGCGTAGGTGGCACAGTGCTGACGACGTCGATTGGGACGAGCAGGATCTCGACAAACGGGTACTCAAGATGGAACGTTTGAAGCACGACATGGACGATGCGCTATCGATGGTCCGATACACGTACCTCAAGATGTACATACAATACGTCTCGAAGCGGAACGCACTCAAGGCAAAGGACAAGGCCGCACAGCAGAAACGCGATGCATGGTTTCCACAGACAAGACAGCAGTACTATCAGATCACGGAACGGGACCATCAGTTGCGTGTGGCACGGTTCCTGTCAAGTTCTACGACGGAGCAAGAGAGGATGATGGACGAGTATCAATGGCCGTACCGGGCTGTGCAACCGCTGCTATCGGTGTACAAGACAAGCGTAGGTCATCATCGGATAACGGACGGACGGATACTGACACGACTGGACGATGTAGACCACGTTCAAAAGCGAGGTGGAGGACGCGCTGCGAGGAATGTCGGTGACTGACCCACGACGGAGGGCGGCAAGGGCAGTGGTCAACGAGGACGCGCCAGTCTTCACGCGGTTTGACCCCCTTTGAACGCCAACTAGTTAGTAAGAAAAAGTGTAGCCAGCGAATCTTATTTATCATTAGCACAGCATCCCTGTCGATCTCTGCTGTGCGACAGTGCCACGACGGGGGGACCCCTCTTCTCTCTCTCTCTCTCCTTGCTCGGGCTGTTCCATGTTTCGGCCAGCCATGGCCAGCTGCCTATAAACCAAGCGAGGTCATCGCAATAGACTACTCACGCATGTTCATCGCTATCCCACTGTCGCATTCGCCAGCGATGCCCCCAATGGGCGCACTCTCGCCAGGCGTACGTCTCCTTTGTCCTCCCTCTCTCTCTCTCTCTCTGACTTTGCCTTCTAGTTCTATGCCAACGTCCCCGCCATCGTACACAACCTCATTCGCGACATGAAAGCCCTCGAAGCCGCCCTTCATCGCTGGAGTCTCGCCCAGGCGACCCCCGAGGACGTCTCCGACTGCTACGTCCAGTTCGGCGTCGAATTCAACGCCGTCATACACGCCTTTGGGGGCTACGACATCCCAACGAGGTGCGCGCACACACACACTCCTCCCTGCCTCCGTTCCCTACCCACGACCTGCACAGCGACCTGCACGCGATACCGACCCAACTGCGGTTCACGCTCGAAGAGTGTCTCGGCGATGCTCCCTCGCCCGACACCCTCGATCGGTACATGCCAGAGATCCGACGTCTCCTCTGGGAGGTCCTCTATGGCCTCCGAGCGAAGCAGCCCGCGTGGCGCAGCGCAACAGGTCGTTCGCCCACCACGCCATCCAGTCGCTCCTATCCTTTACCCAGCCCACCGTATTCCTTCTTTCCTTGATCACCATTGACCGACGCACTCCTCACGTCTTTGCTCATCCCATCCCATCAAGCCGGTCTGGATGGTTGTTTATTTCGTCATTATTATTCTAGTCGTACATCTTTCACTCATGTCCAGTACTACAACGTAGTCGGTCCCTCGCAGCGCCAGGGATTCAGACTCTCACGACGCAAGTTCTGCTATGCATTCAACCTCGGCAAACACTCCCGCTCGCAACACCACCGCACGTCCTTGTAGACCTCCCCTCTCCCCCGTCGGTAAAGTATTCGTCGATCACCTTCGAGGAGCCCTCTAGGGGTAGAGTGCGTTCGGGACGATCGCGAGCACGAGGAACGCGCATGTAGGCTCTGCTGCTGAATCGGGTCCGAGCCACATCCGACGCTTCCCAAGACGCACACATTTCTGTTTGAAAAAAACTGCTGATTCGTTGAAGAACCGTTCAAACAATCTCTGTTAGAAATTGACTGATCTTTACGGCACTGTCTACAGAGTCTCATACTCGAGAATGGATAAGATGGTCTGTCAAAAGGACGGATCTGTTACAACAAGTCGGTCATTCTGAGTGGGGCACGACTCTTCCTTGTCCATTTTCTTCGACAAGAGTAGAATCTCGTCTGCAAATGCATGTAAACGAAAACGTGGTGTGGACAATATATGGGCTGCGTAAAAAGTCAGCTTCATTTCCACGTGCGTGGGATGCGAGGAGTCGGTATGATGGCTGAAGAGCAAAGTCATGTCGGATATCGCCATAACGGCCGTCGCGGAAGGATGATCGGCCATTGCGCGCTCTTGGCCCCCCGATTTATCTCCTGTGACAATGATGCTCCGAGGCCGCATGAATATTGCGACGTCCTCCAACAAGACGAGCATAGATTCGTTGTCAATGCTTCCCTATCGTTCGTCAACGAAATGCCACGGAAAGACAGTCGTCAACCTACTGGATCGATCCGCGACCAAAATGAGAGTACGACGTCAGTAAGAGCCATGTGTAGCGTTTTCGACTTGGGATCAATGAGGAATGGCACGGACCGCGATATTACCCTGCGGGCCTCGTGTTGATCGTGAGCATCATTTGTTGTCGAAGATAGTGGAGACATGGCCAGATGCCGAGTGACATAGGCGTACGCAAGCCTGGAATCCGATATCCTAAATCAGCCAGGGCGCGAGTAACAGAAAATACCTACAGTGTGGCACAGACATTATACAGCAGGGAAACTCCAGGGGGATCCCGACTGATGAGACCGGTTGGGACCGTCATTATGTGGGGCTTCACGCCGTAAGAAGCGCGTTGCGAATGAGACGATTGGCTACCATCGCTAGGTGTTAGCCACCACGGCAACCGTCTGGTTTCTTCATATTCCGCGCTTTGTAAAAGGTCCCGGACCAGCCCACCTGACGGATATTTCAGTGCGGTGAAGAAGGTATCTCTTTCCTTCTTGGTCAATAACCGAATTAAATCGTCGGTCGACGCTGAAGCTATGGCAACATCGAGCTTATACGGACATGAATATGCAAGGGGGGATGACGCACGTATGTCTAGCTGAGAGAAACGTTGTGCGAGACTGTCCTCTTCGTCTTCTCCGTTAGCGCCAAGATGGAACAGCCCAACCTCGTCCGCAGCATTCTGGTCCTCGAACCGCTTCAGCAATTCCAGCATCTTATTCCTATCTTCTTCTGTTTTCTCAGGCGCTGACTTGATTCCTACTTCGATTTCCTTCCGATAAAACTTTTCAGAGCAGCGTGCGTGAGGCTGTTTTGGAACCCCGTCAGGAGCACTCGAGGTTCAAGCAATGAAACGTACCTCTGAGCGAAAGCACTTTAGGCTACAGTAGGAGAGATTGCACGACGGACATGTGTACCGGGAGATTTGTCGTTGACAGCTGGAGGACCAGTCGTCGTCTGGATCTAGGTCCGCTCAGGAAATGGGAGACAGTACGACGTACATCCCGCAAACCGTTTTATCTAAACTGCTGCTAGTTGCCTCGTCCACCTCGGTGTGAGCCTGAATCATATCTTGACTGCCAGTAAATGTGATACAAAGTCGAGTTGCATTGCCAGGGACTTTATCTGATTATATAAGCCTCATGCACCACCACACCTACCACACAGTCAAATGCTGGATGCTCGGGCTGTCGATGCAAACCTCAATTTTTCTTCTCTCTCTCACCTCCTCGATTCACGCATACTGCGCGCACTAGCAGATATAGGCTTCGCCAGACCTACTCCGGTGCAGATCAAAGTCATTCCAATCGCTCTCGAGAACCGAGACATACTTGCAAGGGCCCGTACCGGAAGCGGAAAGACAGCTGCATATTGTATCCCGGTTCTGCAGAAAATTTTGAGCACAAAATCTGTAAGTTCTGTTCCCGCATTGTCTGTCATCTTCGCGATTAAAAGTGGCCCGAATGTGCAGACCCTGTCACCCATTGATATCTCATATCGAGCCACTCGCGCCTTGATTCTCGTGCCTACACGAGAGCTTTCCGAACAAGTGCATTCGTGCTTACGGAGCTTCTTGACATACTGTGACAAAGAAGTTGCTGTATCAAATGTCGCGAGCGGTGCCACGTCCCATATACAACGGTGAGGCCGGCAACTTTGTGAGTTCACATCTTATGCATTCCCCCAGTATCGTACTGGCCGACAAGCCCGACATTGTTATTGCGACTCCGTCACGTGTACTAGGGCTCCTTCAATCCAAAGTACGTTGGTTTGCTACCACCACAATTTCACGTCTCATCTATCTCCAGACGCTTGTTCTATCTTCCCTCGAGTCTCTGGTCATTGACGAGGCTGATCTCATATTATCGTACGGCTATGACGAGGACGTCCACCAAATATTTACAGGAGGTTACTTGCCTACCGTCTACCAATCCTTCTTGATGAGCGCCACCATGACGGATGACATAGAGACTTTGAAAGGTCTCGCTCTGCGCAACCCTGTGCGTCCCTCTGTTTGTTTTTGGAGTATACCTGACTCTTCTCGTCTAGGCGATACTAAAACTAGAAGACGGTGATGAAGATGTGCCTTTGTTGACTCAGTACTCCGTACGGTATGCCAAGCATGCATATGCCTCTACCACCGGTACTTACAATACGGTCAAAGATGCTCTGAAGTTGACAAGTTTCTTCTCATATATGTGATCCTCAAGTTGCGCCTTATTCAGGGCAAATGCATACTGTTTGTCAACGACGTGGATCGTTGTTACCGGCTGAAACTCTTCTTGGAACAATTTTCCATCAAGAGCTGTGTCCTTAACTCCGAACTCCCGCTTAACTCTAGGCAAATGTCGTTTTCTCTCAGGCTTGGATTTCTGCTGATTTCTCGGTTAGATACCACACTGTACAGGAATTTAATAAAGGGGTTTATGACTATATCATCGCTACAGATGAGGGTGGTGAAAAATCTGGAAAAGACAACGATGATATACAAGGGGATGCAGAGAGACTGGAAGGCGGCCCTTCCGGCTTCGAAGGCAACGGTTAGCACTCACCCTCGGCTTCCTATAAACTTTACGGTTCACACAACCCCAACAGGGACATCTACCGCAACATCGTCCAAGTCAAAGATCATATCACAAAAACGTGAGCGGTCCCTGTCACCACAACGGGGATCATCTGGGTTGCTCAAACGCAAAAGAAAGAGAACATCTGACCGAGAGTATGGTGTCACTCGTGGCATTGACTTTGTGGATGTCGCCTGTGTAGTGAACTTTGATCTTCCATCATCTTCCAGATCATATACACATCGCGTTGGACGCACAGCTCGCGCGGGTCGCACAGGCATGTCTTTGTCCTTTGTGGTGCCCGCGGAAGAGTGGGGGAAAAATGGGGTCGTGGGTTACCTTAAGAGTTCCAAAGATGATGAAGTCGTATTTGCCAAGATTGCGAGAGATCAGGTCGCAAAAGGAAACACGATCAGCGAATATAAATTCGATATGCAACAAATCGAAGCTTTCAGGTATAGGATGGAGGATGCACTTCGCTCCGTGACTCGTAGCATGATCAAGGAAGCGCGACTAAAGGAGCTGAAAACAGAGATTCTCAACTCTGAGAAACTCAAGGTGCGTGCAAGTGTTTTGTGTTTCCAACTCCGTGTCGATCGACATGTGCAGGCGCACTTTGAGGACAATCCACTCGATCTTGAATATCTTCGACATGATAAGCCACTACATCCCATGAGGATCCAGGCACACATGAAACATGTCCCAAAGTACCTCTTACCTCGTATTACCGCAGTCGCTGGACTCCAGGAGGACGCCACCACACTGAATTCTTCCGAGTCCAATGCTGGCTTTATACCTTTCAAAAAACCACCTAATCAACGTCACGGACGAGATGGAGGTAGGGGAGCACGCAAGAGCGGCAGGAAGAAACTAGATCCCCTGAAAATATTTAGATAGTAATAGTGTACGAGGTGCATACTACCCTGCTCTTGTTTCAAGGCACAAATACAATATACATATTGCTAAGTGCCACTCAATTTGCGAGTCCTTCCTCCCATCCTTTGGATCTTTCGACGGCACGTTGCCATGCCCTCCAAGTCTGGTCCCTTTGCACTTGCGAAGTGCGAGGTGCGAATACTTTACTCCCTTTGGTATTCACCGCCGCAAGCGACTCCGGTCTCAAAAGGTCCCATCCGAACAAGTTGATAGCAGCTCCGGCTAGCAGAGCAGAGCCTAGCGCTGTTGACCTGTCAATAATCGTACTTAGCACTTAACCAAACTAGCTATGGTGTAGACACTCACTCTCTCATCTCAGGTCTGATGACGTCAAAACCTCCAATGTCTGCCAGGATCTCCATACAGGCATCTCCGTTAGTCATCCCTCCGTCAACCTTGAGATGCTTCAGGTCGGTCTTAGAATCCAGTTTCATGCTCTCCAATATAGCTCTTGTTTGAAAGGCGTTGGCCTCTATCGCTGCACGCGCGATATGGGCGGGGGTGGTGTAGGATGATAACCCTACATTAGCCCTAGCAGTGAGCCCCTTGAAAACCCAAGCAATAGAAAGGAAAAGCATGCTGATACCGATTATTAGCCCAGCAGCCCCAGGGTCCCAGTAGGGCGCCAGCAAACCAGAAAATGCCGTCACGAAGTATATACCACCAGAATCGGGAATGGATCGCGCCAAATCATTTATCTCGTTCGCGGACTTGATGAAACCCATGGAATCCCGCAGCCTGAAGCCAGTCAGTTTAGTATTTCACGTATTCGATCACAACGCAAACCATTTAATAGCACTTCCCGCGACGCCGACTGTGTCGTTGATGTTTAATCAGGGGACAACAGGCGAGACAATCGACTTACCACTGCCCTCTAAGGCATACATAGGAACAGTGCCAGGACCAGCTTGATATGCAACCTGACCAAAGTCTCAGCACTGAAGCAAGATTCACAACGATGGCCATTACGGTACTCAATAGCCCATGACTGCTTTGAACAATGTCTTTACCCGTGCAAAACAACAAGAATGCACCTGTTCCGTAAGTGCATTTCGCCTCTCCGGCCTTTAAACATTTGTTTCCGACCAGTGCACCTTGCTGGTCACCGATCAGCCCGCCAATAGGTATACCTTTCAATGGACCATCCGCAATACGCCCGTAGACTTCTGATGAAGAGACGAGTTTTGGGAGAATAGATGACCGAAGGCCAAAAAACTTGAGCATTCTTTGGTCCCATTCTAGTGTATGCAGATTCATGAGGAGCGTTCGCGACGCATTCGTCACATCCCCAACATGAATACCTCCAGCTGGCCCTCCAGTTAGGTTCTACGCCAATCTATTTCACTCGCGATGCCAAAGAAACAGAGTATGACCTACATATGCAACCCAAGATTCCACCGTACCGAAGAGCAATTTGTCTTTTGCATGAGCTTTTTCGACTTCCTGATAGTTATCGATCATCCATCGCAATTTGATAGCGGAGAAATAAGTCGAGAGTTTTAGCCCGGTTCTAATCAAGCAGCATTTATGAGAGAGGTAAGGAACCGAGCGAATAAAACAGGAAGACCTACATGTCGCGCAGAGAATTGACAGCCTCTTCGCCCTTCTTGAACTGACCTGATGCGATCTCAAACCCGGCATCTGCCAGTACTCGTTCGTAATGAGCTACCATGTCTTTTGTCCTGGAGTCGGTCCACACAATGGCCCTACACAACGGCCTTCCGGTCCTGCGGTGCCATGCTACCGTCGTTTCCCGTTGATTTGTGATGCCTTCGAGGTGTCCTTCAAATGGCAAGAAAAGGAGTGGAGAATGTACTATGCTAACCTATCACTTTGACGCTTTCTTTAGCCCAGCCGTTCCTCTCCAAATCCTGGCAGGCATTCATGATACAGGTTTCCGATACCTTCCGTATTTCGTCGGGATCATGCTCATGCCATCTGTATCATGGAAAAATGAAGGTATTGGATAGCAGTTATCATTTGAACCTACCCAGGATTGGGATAATATTGAGGAAACTCAGACTGCGATTGTGCGATAATGTCTGCATATTGATCGAAGATGATGAACCTGACCGAGCTGTAAGAGCCAAGTTTGACGGTGTATCTCGATCAGATAGTATGATTCGCTTAATTGCGGCACCCTCACGTTGTTCCACAATCCAGAGATCCCACAAATTCACCTTGCTTAAGCCCAGCCATGGCTGCTAGGAGAAAAAAAGGTAAGGGAGTGGAGTTAAGTAGCTGCGTCAGTATAAAATGATTCAGCCCCAATGGTCAGTGCCGAGTCTCGTATTATGCCGGTTACCACGGCTAATATGCAAAGCCAGAGTCAAGCATTTCCATAGCATGCGTTGACCCTAATGATTCGGTGACTCGTGATGCAGCTAACGAATCTAACGAAGTGATAGCTTGATCTAGACATCGAGCGGGGACAATGCTATCATATTTCCCTCGATTCGGTCCAGTCGAACACAGGAAGTGGGTGAGCCTCAGTGTTAAAAACCCATTTCTCTAGCGGAACAATGTCATCATCCAAGAATAGGAGGTAGAGGTATTTGAGCGTCTCCGCCAGGAAGTAACTGACGTCAAATGATAAGAAGATGAGCATGTAACCAAGCTTCCACTGACCTTGGCATGGAATCTTGCAAGATTGGATTTGCAGATTGGACCCTGTCCACGTTGGCATATCCCGAGGACGTCTTTGCGGTGCGCTCAATAGCCTGAAAGACACTCCAGCCTCTATGCCGCCATTTGACGTCCCCAGTGGTCCGCCAAAGGATGTAAAACGACTCGACGGCCTGAAAATAGTCAACAATCCCGTCGAATAGTGTCAATCTCCATCATACCTCTGGTCGCAAATAATAAGCTGTATTCCTGATGCCATAATCCCTCGTGATGGTATCGATCTGCATTTCCTTTACAGTGATTGCCTTCGGATTGGCAACCCACGGACGTTTATCACCCACTCCAGGCGGTGGCCCTAGCTGACCATTTGCCTTCCATTTGCGTATCGCGTCCATCCATCTGACTTCGCCAGACTTGCCAATGCGCATAGAAATGACATCTGGCCCTAACCCCGATGGTTGGTCAGCATATGACAGAAAGCACATTTGTGCAATACCCTCGGCAGCCCAGCTATGGAGGTCTGCGAGGTCAAATTCTGCTAGAGTTTCGTATCTCTCGCGGAGCTTTGGAGGGAGGTGATCACCAAGTTGAGTAATATTGATTCCAATAGCCTCGAGATTACTCAAAGGAAGGAAGCGCACACCCAACGCCAACAAACCAGAGAAAAAGCAGGATAAGTGTTCAAATGAATGTGAGGTTGCGGTCCTGTCCCCGTTAATTGTTGAGTCTGTGACATAAAGTAGTTCGCGTTGAGATGTGACGTAAAGAAGATTATTGATAACATGAGTGGTGAGTCTCAGGTCTTGGGAGGTACGGTTAGGACGCATGCCAAGATCGCAGAAAAAGAAACCAACACATCTCGAGATTGGCTCTATCTGAGCGCGCAGTGAGCAGATACTGTTTCAGGGTATATTCGTGAGCGCTATCAGCCGCGCCTCCCACCGACAGACGAACTGGGAAAAGATGAGAATGAGTTCAAAATATCACTAGATCAGAACACATACAATTTGAGGGCTTCCCGTCGTGTATATCCCAATAGGTTGGATACATGCCACCGGATTGACTGAGGTTAGTATTATGGAAGAGATTGGTGACCGTCGTAGCCTATAATTGAATGCTCTCAGTGTTGTGGTGAAAAGAGATGATAACATGGTTCTGACGCGATCAACGTGTGCTTTCTTTCCTGTGATTCTTCCCAGGTATATGTACTCCATCTGGAAGGATGCTATTTCAGCAAGGGTGCCTGGATTGAACTGTGGCTTGAAGTTTCCACTGGAGCTAGAAGGGATGTTGATGACGGGTACTTGAAACGAACATGGACTAAGCGCACTTGTAGGTGTCGACTGCGAATCGGGGGAATCCACTGGAAGTATTGAAGGCGGGCGACAGCTTTGTTGCGAGTTCATCCGCTTTGTCTCGCAAAATATTATTCATGGACAGTGCATAAGCTGACAGGAGACCACCCATGTATCGGATGACCGTTTCAAAGAAAGGCACGTTAGTATTCTACAAGTGTGAGTGATGCAGCATGAATCACTTGGAGAGAACATACAGTAGGTAATGAAAAGTTGGCAGCTGCGATCATTGGTATGGCGCGCGCATACTCGTCCTCTAGCCCCATTAAAAGCATAGTGTCAAGAGAATCTATGGCGGTAACACCCCAACCATTAAAGCTATCATCGGTAACATTAATGTGGTAGGTTGCACTACAAGAGAAAACCCAACTTGTCGGTGCATGTGTTCGAGATAGGCCGCAGCTCATCATGGGGGAAAGCATGACGCTCGTAGCCATGGTAAGCGTGCAAGAACGCGTTCTTTACTTGGGCTGCCCTGTCAGCCCAGATCTCTGGGGTCTCGGAAGGCCAAAAAAAGACCTGTTCCTGAGGTGAAAGTGTGTCACCCATCTTCAGGTTATTGTGGTAGATGATCCAGAATGCTGCAGATAAGGTGAGGATGAACACGACATGGCGAGCGGTGATGGTACGACGCGGACGCAGAAAGAGAAACGCCATCAGTTACTTAGCAGTGGTAACTGTTTAAGTCTTGTGTGATTTAGCTAGCATCAGTAGAAGTGACAAAGGCTAGCAGAGCGTGAAAGAAACTGACTGTCTTCACTTCGCTTGTATTTACTTGTAGCGTATCTATCTTGCATTGCCATGTACCTACGCCCTCATGCGTCCAATTGCAGTTTGCCTTTGTTCAGTGCGTCTGACTCATACGCGCGGTCCCAAATGGTCACGTGTCAAGACCGGTCGTTGTTGTGCTCCTCACTCACCGTGCTCTTCATCCACTGCACTCTTGATCCACTGCACTTAATCCACTACACTCTTGATCCACTGCATTCTTGATCCACTACACTCTTGATCCACCACACTCTCGATACATTGTGCCCTTCACTTTCTGTGATAAGGAAACAAGTTATGGCACTCCAACAGCCCACCATGGACAATTTAGCAAGAGGTCTATGCATGGTTTCTGATGAACTTACACTTTTTGAAAATATCCCTGCTATTGCTGATGCAGCAGAGATATGTGAACAGATTCAAGGGTTGAGGACACGGATGGATGAACAGTTTGGTCAGGTTTTGGCTCAACTTCAGGAGGTACGAGCATCTTTGCATGGTATCCATCAAGAGTATGTTTTGTTGCAATTTTTTTTTCTTTTTATTTATTAATTCAATAGTCTTTACCTACAACCCATGAGGTTCCATAATATATCTTGTTCTGTTACAGGTATCCTCAAGGGCCCCAATGGGCCCATCCCAGCTAATTATCCCAATAAATGTGATGCAATTATTACAGCCACTGGTAAGATTTCAAACAGATTGACATATTTCATTGTATAATTCAAGTTATTCCATAGCACAACAATGCATTGCATTGGCTCAATATCTGCAACTTCCTATGCTTTCCAATAATTCAACTGTTCATCAGTATAGGGAACAGATTACAAAGTTTCTTGGTGTTGTAATGTGAAATGAACAGCATTGTATCATGAATTTTATCATATAGGTGATAATTTCATGTAAATATATTGATTGCTGGATTATATGTGATTGGTCTAGTAGAATATCAACTAGAAAGACAAAATCATCCTTCATTACTAGAGTTTCATTTAGGATTTCTGAACAGGTAGCAATATTCTTAGTCCTATTAAATTTGAAAATAATAATACAAGTGTTACATATTTGTCTAGAATTATCTATCAATTGAAAAGGGACATCACTAAGACACTCTTTAAATATGAACCACAGCTGGATCAATAGTACATAAAGGTCACTATATATTGTAATGAAAAGAAGGATATGTGTGTATCTCATTGGGATGTTGTAGCCCTTGAAGCCATACTACATATGTCATTCACTAATCCAACCTAGCAATGGATCTAGTCTATCCATACTGAACAGAGAGGAAACAAGTTCTCTCCTTGAATCATTTTTAGGATCCAGAGTTCTGGGAATGGCTACTAAATCTAAGCATCCACAAATAGTTTATGTAGTTCCATCTGGGCAACATATGGGGGATGCATCCAGAAGATTCTCTTCCTCAGATCCCAATCTCCAAAGATCTCCTTAATATAGTTCTGATAAACATGGTGCATGAATGGCAGGAACATTTCAAGCAAGTGAACATATCCATTCCCCTAACTCTGCTTGAACTTGCAGTGTTATGAATACTATATATCTCCCTTATTTTATTCCTATTTCTCCACTATTTTTCCCTTATTCTTCTCTTCATTCTTTCCAACTCAAGTCTCCATAGATCATATAACTTATACAGTTACATCACATGAAAAGTCACATGATGGACATCCAAACCCTATAACATTATCATAACATCATAGCCTAGATCTATTAATACAGCCAACAATCTAGACTCTTATCTCTTATTGCTTATCTATGATATTATATCTTCAATCCTGATATAGCCTTTATCTCAAGATAGTGATTCATCAAAGCACAGCACTGACTTATTGCTCAGTCAGCAACCCATAGCTCTGCTTTATCAAGCCAATAGCACAAGTCACTCTTATCTTGTACTATGTGCAAGAGTTAGATTAGTTATCTCTAACCAAATATGATCCAGTTATCTATTACCTATCCTAATATATATTAAAGCTCTGCTTTGGAGTTACAATTGAATAGTATATAAGATAGCCAAACTAGAGGTATCCTTTCCAGTCTTGTTCTTCTTGAAGTTTCTCCACTTCCTATTGGATAATCTCCACTGTTTGGAGGTATAGTGGCAGATTATCTAGATAACTAGACTCAGGTTAATGCCTACTTTAGCATTTCCAGTCTATTGTTTTATTGCAAGCATTAATATTGCTTTTTGGAGTTTAGTAAAATCTGAATAGTAAGTTAGTTGTTTTATTAGGACAAGACTTATGTTTTGCTCTACTTCCACTTTACCATTCTATAGGCTTATCCTTCATTAGGACAAGTCACTGCCATTGTCAAGATTTATTATCTTCAACAATTACTCCATCCTACCAGCTGCATTAGTCACCAGTCAGTATATCTGGTGCAGGTTATAAGACAAGACTGACACTTGCTGGTAAGTCATCTTTAGTGCCTCTTATACCAGGAATATTGGACAGGAAGTTTCAGTTGCAGTTATGAAGAAGGAAGATATTTCTCTTATTTGATATTTAACCAGTTGTACACAGCTGTTAGAAAAAGCTAACATTAGCAATAGGATAATTCAAGACTACAAGCTGAGTGAAGAACTTTACTAGGTCATACAAGAATACCAATGAGTTGAGCCTCACTCCTTATCTATTCCATCAAATGTTGATTTAAATGATGTTAAATCTAAAGATTACAAGCAACAGCTTATTGTTCTCTTCTTTATTATCATTCTTTTTATCACTTCCCTTATCATATGTTTTCAACATATTTATCAAGAAAATCAAGATCTCAAAGCTTACTCTCTTTAAAACATAGAGGTTCCATCTCCTCAAATTCCACCTAGAGTGTTGATAATCAACTGGCCATTAGTACATACTAATTCTGTTGTTTTTTTATATTCTATGATATATACCAAGAGATATATACTTATACAGTAGAGTTTCATTTAGACAAGTACTAACTCACTTGAGTTAATACACATATTCTTATCCATTTCCATCAACAATATCCAACATGTCTAAACTAGCCTCTTCTAGTGCCACTACCAGCACAGCCCATATCACTCAACAAGAATTGAAATGGCCAACTTACTATTTGGATTTTGCTAAACTCCAAAGGCATTATTAGTCAAGTGCTAAATAAGACAATAGATAGGAGACACTGAAGTAAGTATTAACCTGAGTCCAGGTGTCCAGATAATCTGCCACTATACCTCTAGACAGTGGAGATTATCCAATAGGAAATGGGAGAAACTTCAAAGAGGACAAGACTAGGGAAAATGCCTCCAGTTTGACCATCTTATATACTATTCAATTAGAACTCCAAAGCAGAGCTTAAAAGTACATTAGAATAGATAATAGAAAACTGGATTATATTCTATTGGTTAGAGATAACTAATCTAATTCTTGCATATGATGTGAGATAAAAGTGACTTATGCTATTGGCTTGACAAAGCAGAGCTATGGGTTGCTGACTGAGCAATGACCTAGTGCCATGTTTTGATGGGTCACTATCTTGAGATAAGGGCTACACTAGGATTAAGGATATAATGTCATAAATAAATGATAAAAGATAAGAATCTAGGTTATTGGCTGTGTTAATGGATCTAGACTATAATGTCATGGGTCTGGGTGTATCTATCATGTGACCCATCATGTGATGTGGCTGTGTAAGTCACATGACCTATGGAGATTCAAGTTAAAGAGAATAAAGAGGAGAGTAAAGGAAAAATAATAAAAAAATGGGAATAAAATAAGAGAGATACATAGCATTCATAACACTATCCCCTTCTTAAGGATTGACTTCCAGGTGATTGAAAGAAAGTATTAACCATTTAGAGATTGGTTTTCCACAATAATAAAAGATATTGAAGAATTATACTTTGAACATTCAAAGTTTTCAAGATGCACTTGGTTGTGATTTATGAAACTTGGCTACTGTATCTGATGCATCTTTGAGGTTAGCAGCAGATCTCCATATATATTTATTATCTTCATATTATTTCCAATAAACAAAATATTTAAGGTATTTGTTCTTGAATCTTGAATTGATAATGAATTTGACTTCATATTGTGCTTTATGATCTTCTATGACTAGAACTGGTCCAGGTTTAAATGTGGGTTGGCCATTTAGGCATTCTTTATATGATTTGATGCATGATATGTTTACAACTGGATAAATCTTCATGAATGAAAGAAGGCAGAGTTTATAGGCATTGGTTTCTTTTGTGTCAATGATGTCATATGATCCAATCTATTGTTCTGTTAATTTGTGTGATGCATGAGATAACTTTAGATTTTCAGTTGAAAGCCAGAATTTATCACTAATAGCATATTGAGGAGCTATTGAGCAGTGTTTGTCTGCTTGAACTTTCATTCAAGTTTGTGCTGTCACCAAATTTTATTTGACTTGTTTGACTATGTTCTTGATTTTACCAACAAAGTCATCTGCAGTGGGGGCTTTTGACTAATGTTGTTTGAATCCAAGTCAAGATGTATAGGAATATGTGACATCAAAAGATGTCTTCTGTTTAGAAGTTTGCCTTTTTGAGTTGTATAAGAATTGTATGATTGGTAACCATTTAATCTATTTGTATTGTTTTTCTAATGTGAAGATGTGAAGGTATTGTTGAAGGTTGCAATTCATTCATTCACTTTGTCCATATATTTGCAGGTGAAAAGCCATGGAAAGTTTTGGTGTGATTTCTAGCTTTTTATACAAATATTTTATGACATGTAAGACAAATTGTAGTCCACAATCTGAAATTATTGTTCAGGAAAGGCCATGAATTTTTCAAATATATGTCAGATAAAGTTTTGCTGTTTCAAGCACTGTAATTGCTTTCTTGTAAGGTATGAATTCTATCTCTTTCAAAAATCTATTGACTACAACCAAGATGGAATTGTATCCATTGGATTCTGGCAGGTTTATGATGAAGTCAGCAAAGATATCTTGTTATGGTCCATTTGGTATTGGAAATGATTGAAGTTTTTCTAGTATTGCAAGATTTGAGCCCTTGAATTGTGCACAATGGTCACAATATGAAATATAATCTTTTACAAATGTGGAAAGATGTGGCCATGTGTATGATTATTAAATCAATTCTAGTGTTTTGTCATATCCTGGATGTCCTACAATCAGGATATTGTGATGTAATTGAAGGATTTCTATTTTTAGATTATGATCATCTGATATGATGAGTTTGTTGTTGTTATACTATAGTTCTTCTATTTTTGTGACTTCTTTTAAAATGAATGTGTCATCTGTATTGATTTGAACTATTTTGATCATGGAATTAGGGATGATTTGGATTCCTTGATTGTCTTGATCTATTCCATCAGCATAGTCTTCTCTTTTGGATAAAGTGTTTGCTTTTACCATTTGAGTTCCTGCTTTATGGACCCATTTGAAATTGAATCTTGATAGGTATTGGGCCCATCATGCTTGTCTTTGATTTAGATTCTAATATTGCATAAACCATTGAAGATTTGCATGATCATTTTAGATTTCAAATTTTTGATGTGCTTTTTCAAGATAGTGTTGCCATTGTTCCAATGCTTTGATGATACTGAGCATCTCTTTATCTACTACAGGGTAGTTGCATTCTGCAGGGTTAAAGAAGTAGGAGGAGTATGTGATTGGATTCCATTTGTTATTTACTAAAATAGAGAGCACTATGCCTGAGGCAAAGTCTGAGGCATCTGTTTCTAGGTGAAATTGTGCATCTATATCTGGATATGTAAGAATTAGGGCCATGGTGAATCTCTGTTTAAGCTCATTGAAGGCCAATTCTTGCAATTCTGTCCAAACAAATGGTATGTCTTTCTTGATTAGATCTATAAGTGGTCTTGCAAGTTTGAAATATTCATTGATGAATCTTCAGTAGAAATTGGTTAATCCAAGAAAACTTCTAACAGCTTTGATAGAGGAAGATGTTGGCCATTCAAGAATAGCTTTCACTCTTGTGTTGTTTATTTTAATTCCATTTTCATTTATGATCATTCTAAGGAATTCAACTTCTTTGGTTCAAAAGGTACACTTTTCTGGTTTGATGAAGAGGTCATTCTCATTTAAAAGTCTGAGGATTTGAAGAACTACTTTGTCATGTTCTTTAATATTGTTAGTTTTTGTAAAGATTATGAGGTTGTCCATATAGATGACAACTGTTGCATCCATATTTGTGAATATTTTGTTTATCATGATTTGGAAAGTTGCTGGGAAATTGCAGAGTCCAAAGAACATTATGAGTGGCTCATAAGATTCTTTGTGGCATGTGAAAGTGGCTTTCCATTTTTCACCTTCTTTAATATGTACATTGTTGTATCCTCAATGTAGATCCATTTTTATGAAAGGCTTTGCACCTTTAAGCTTGTCAACAAGTTGTGAGATGAGGGGCAAGGGGTAGTTGTTTTTGATGGTATGTTTGTTAAGGTAACAATAGTCTTGCACCATTATTTTTTGTCCATCTTTCTTTGAAACAAAGAATATTGGTGATGTTTGAGGAGATTTGCTAGATCTGATATATTATTTTTACAGTTGATTGTCAATGAAGTCTGTGACTTCTTGTTGTTTGTCAGAAGAGAGTGGGATGATTTGACCTTTCTTTAGTTCAAAAGAATCTCTAAGATCTATTGCATGGTCCCATGATTTCCTAAGAGACATATATTCTCATTCTTTCTTTGAGAAGATATGGAGGTATTTATGATACTTTTTTGGAACAAGTTCTTCCACTGGAGTCTCCTTTGGCTTGAAAGAGTCTTCTTTCTTGAGAGTATAAATGTATTGGATTGAGTCTTGTTCTTCTGATTCTATTTGATATACAAATGAGGATTTATCATTCAACATGTTATAGTCTATTGGACATCTTGACAATTTGACTGTTCTGGTTGTCCAATCAATCTCTGGATTGTGGCATTTAAGTCATGTGTAGCCAAAGATAAGTTGGTGTTTTCCTAAGTTGGTGACTTCAACAGTAATATGTTCACAGTACCCTTGGTAGTCAATGAGTATTTTTGTTGTGTGGGTGATATTTCCAGCAGAGTTTGGAGTTCTGTCTATATTGTAGACTTTTATGGATTTTGGGAACTGTTTAAGAGGTAATTGGATTTTATTAGCCCATGTTCAATCAATAAATATGATATTGGCTCCACTGTCCAGTAATGCAGATGATTTGATGAATCAATAATAAGATATAAGGGGAGCAATTCAGATAGGCATAATAATGTTGAGAAGGATCTGATCTTGAGATCTTTTGAGGATGATGTGCATGAGTTAATTCCTATGGACCTGAATTTTTTGTCTGCTCTTTTCATTATTGGTAGCTTAGCTATTTCAATTGCTTCAAGAGAGTGGATTTTCTCTATAATGAGTTGTGCAATGTAATTATCTGGATTTACCTTAAATATTTCTACCACTGGTGTATCCCTGTTCTTTGTGAACAAGGAATATCATCCCAACTTCTCCATCTACTCCAATTAACCCTTGACTTCCTCTGCAGCTTCCACTTACATGGCTAATCTTGATCAGCTCCATGGGTTTCTTTGGTTGGAGATGCTGGAAGTACAACAGCACTATCAAAGACCAGTAGACTTTAAGTGTAGTCCTGCTCCAGACTTCACTGTTGGAAATATGGTCTATGTCAAAGCAAAATATTTCTAATCTATCCAGCCATTTAAAAAACTCTCAGAGAAGAACTTTGGTCCTTTTTCTATTATTGTCCATTTGGACTTCCATTCCTTTATGCTATGTTTACTGGATTCTCTCCATTCCATTCATTCCATTTTTCACATCTCTTAGTTAGAACCTTCTACTTTGAATACTATAGATAATTGCATCCAGCCTCTACCATCTTCTTTGGAGATTGACAAAGAACCAGAGTATGAGATCTCAAAGATTTTAGACTTCAAGATTAATTGGAGACAGTGTCATTGCCAACTTCTATATCTGATGTATTGATTTGGTTATGAAAATACTGATGGGGAGACATTCTAGCTTCTAGCCATGGAGTTGGGCAATGTGACTGAACTTGTCATGGACTTTCATCAGAAGTTCCCTGATAAGCTGGAATCTCTTCTGGCTCTGTAATAGGAACTCCAAGTCTCTCTTCTTTTCCTTCTCTTTCTTGTGGTTTCTCCATCTTTTTCTGATTTACTCCATTCCAATCAGCCAAACAAACAAAATGGCATTTATAACAAACAAAAAACAGAAAAAAAAGAAATATATCTATGCTACATCCTCATTTTCATCATTTTCTCCCTTCTCATCTCCCTCATCTTCCTCTTATATTGCTCCTATCTCTTCTTCCTTCTTCTCCATTGCCTTTGCCTCTTTTTCCCCCTTCCCTTTCATCTGCACCTGCACTTTCACCTCTATCTTTTTCATACTCCTGGCCACCATCTTCTCTAGCAACTTTGTTACCATTATCATCCACTCTAGGACTTCTACAATGTAGAGGAGCACTTGGAGCATCACTCCATCAACTGCCCCAGTCATTCTAAATGATCCTACAACTGGGATCTCCATTACCAGCTGTAATATTTTCTTTTTCTCTTCTCTCCATGGTGACTCCAATTCCTCCTGCTTGTAGAATATATGGGCATGGACATACTCCTGGAATGATATGCCTTTGATGCCTAGGGCTGGAGGGGTACAGTCAAGTCCATAGCCCATACACCTCTTGTATGTATTTACATCATCTGCTGCTCTTTTCTTCCCCTTTGCCCATTGCTGCCTGCACTCCTCATTCATTCCAGATATGCCAGTGATCTCCTATTCCATTCTCATTAGTCCCTTGCTTGCTCCATTCATGTTGCTCACCTCTGCTTCTTTTTTTCCTCTTCTTCTTCTCTATCTCCTGCATCTTCCTCTAGTGCTCAAGCTCAGCCTTCCACCTTGTTGCAATTGACTTTGCTTGCTTCTCCCATGCATGCTCCTCTTTCTCATATTATTTTTACTCCTCCATCTCACATTGTGTCCATTTTTGTTCTTGGCATTTTGCCAAGCACCAGAGTTGTGCCCATAGGTGCTCCTTCTCAATGGAAATGAGATCAGGGGTGGTGGCTTGGGAACTGTCAGACATGGTGATGGTAGTGTTGGTGGTTGAGGTTGTGGTGCAAGGTTAAGTCACAAACTCCATTGAGAAACTTCTTTATACTCTATTGTGGTTATTTTTGGACTCTGCCTGATAAGTGATAATTACTTTATCTATCCTGGTTATCCACTCCACTGGGGTCTCTACTCTTGTGGCTTGGTATTGTCTCAGGCCATTGCTTTTCCATGGCCTCAAGGGCTTGGCTTTAACAAAAAAGCACTGTCATATCTTATCCTCTAACCCCATCTTCATCCCTTTTGGCCAACTCCATCCAACTCTATTCTCTTTCATCCATTATTCCCTTAGACTTTGATCTGGAGTTCATTTCCTTTGTTTGGACATACTTCCTCTGCCACTCAAAATGCCTATATTTTATCCTATATGTTTTTCTAAAACTCTATATCTTTTCCTAAAACATTTTTCAATTACATTGTATTTTATCTCCTACACTTTGACATACTTGACACTTCTTGACATTTGTTGTTTCATATTGACTACCTACCATATGTTCACCTTTGTTTCATGTCTCCTCATACCTTATGACTTTAGTATTTAATTCCTTGCTCCTCCTGTACTTTCTTCTTAATACAAATATCAAACTAAATCTCCCCTCCCATTTGTCCAATCTCCAATCTTCACTTTGTCCCTCTAAAATATGAGGACCCAGAACTGTGCAAGAGTACAACATACAAGTCTACACCAATGTTCCCACTTCTACATCTCTTCTTCTTGATTCTTCCATTCAGACTTCAATCCTCCTCTGCCCTGACCTCTTTTTCCACTAGACAAACTTGTCCTCCAGTCAGACTTGACTTCAGAGGGCCCAAACTTGACACATCCTTACAATTCCAGTATTGACTTTGGCCCTTGTATCTCTACTTTATATCCTTATCTCCTTCTTGATATATTTCACCATTATCATCATCACTATGATAGACACTAGATCTATCATAGTCAAATCTAGAGCCCCACTCCCTTACCACAATAGAATTCCCCTTACCTGCCAAGATGCAGTTGAAAACTTGAGAGAATATTTTCAAGCACCTCAACAACTTCCTCAACAACTTCACCCTATCTCAAGACAAAGACAACAAGAGATATTACAAGAGTATGCTGAAAGAGCCTAATAGATTAGAGCTCATACAGCACAAGTAGGAATCAACCTTGCCCTAAGATCTACTACTATCAAAGAATCAACATTTTTAGAAGAAAAAACACTCCATGAAGACAAATGAACTACATATTCACACTTCTCATCCTTGCCCTCACAATACTTTTTTGCTTTATAGCAATTATTATTTCAATAATCCTCAAAAACAAAAATCAACCTGTTTCCATTCATTTCTCCTTTAAAGTCCCAAACCATATCTATAGAATCACCATAGAATCACCAATATCTGTTGATTTCAACATTACTGACAACTCTTGAAATAACAATGATAACAATGATTGGTGATTGATGAATGCACTGCTCATCATAGCCATTCTTTTTATCATTTTTCTCCTTATCTCATCTCTTACCACTTGTATTTGATATTTTCATCAAGAAAATCAAGACATTAAAGCCTACTCTCTTCAAGATATAGAAATCCCACCCCTCCAAATCCCACCTAGAGCAATATTGACTGATTGGCCATTATTGCATACTAACTCTATGACATCACTATATTCTGCAGTATATACTGAAAGATATATACAGACACAGTAGTTTATTAGACAGTTAACTCTCTGAGTTAATAAACCCTTTTATACTCAACATGTCTAACCCAGCCTCATCTGGAACTGCTGCCCCATTAGTGTGCATTACTCAGCAAGAATGGATAGCTGTTTTCAATACATTACAAAATACTAAGCAGCAACTTATCCAAGTAAACATAAAAAGAACTCAACTAGAAGTTGATCTTAGGACCATAGCACAACAACTCAATGATGCTGTAACTAAGCAATAAGAAGCCAAAAATCACTCCAAACAGCTTCTTGATCTATATCAATGGGCAGCAATCACTTCTCATGGCCAAGAACCACCTCAACCATTCATAGGATCTTTAAGAATAGAAGTATTTTTAAATCCTAGAACTTATGATGGATCTTCATCTAAATTTAAAGAATAATGGATCAAGTTAGAGCATGGATTAATTACAATCCCAAACAATTCACCAATTTAACTCCAAGCATAGCTGAACCAGAAATCCTTATCACCAAAGTAAATGTGAAAGCATGTGCCTATGCAATCCTATCAAGACTAAAAGGATTCAAAGGCTCATACTTTGCTGAAGTAGAAATTTCCAAGCTCATAGATGGAACCACTGAGCTTACAAGCTGGTGATATCTAACAAGAAAGATTAAAGAAATCTTGACCTCAGTTGTAAAAAGACTAGGCAACTAGAGAGATCAGCCAGTATAAGGAAGATTGTCTCTCAACTGATATATTCATATCAAAATGGCAGATCCTCTTCCATCAATCCCATATATCCAAACAATTTGGAATTTGATTACTTGAAAACAATATGAGAAAGAACATCATAGAAGAGATATTCTGAATCAAACAATGGAAAAACTCCATAGATGAAACAATCCAAATTATTTAGCAAATCAGCTACACAAAAGAAGAGTACTATCTCTTCTTTCAACCCAAGAAATTCTCTTTGTATCAATTCAGACATGATGAATATACTATGGATATAGATGTATTAGAAATTGCAAAATGCTACAACTGCAAAGAAGGACATTGGGCAGATAAATGCTCAAAAGAATGTCACATATGTCACAAGATAGGAAGACATTTGCATCTTTGCAAGTTCCATCCAATGAACAGATCAAAGTTCACTAAAGAACTCAGATTGAAAAGCAAGTCAAAAGATAAGAACACAAGATTCAAGAAATCTAGGAAAGTTTGAGCTTTAGACATAGATTTAGACTCCAACTCTAAATTAAAAGGCTCTGAATCTTCAGGATCAGAAGATGAAGACCTTCCATATGCTATTAGAGACATGAATTATGAAGAAATGAAGGCATTCTTTTTCAATATGAAAGATTTTGAACATAAGGGAAAAGCCCCTCAGGCTTAAACCTTCAGGATGTTTAAGTCTGTAAAATAAATCCTGAACAAACTATGCAAATCCCTTCACCCTCAAAATTTCCAATTCAAAAAACATTTGAAAATGCAAAAATCCCTATCCATAGATCAGAACATATCACAGGACTAGATTTTTATTCATCCAAATCTAAAGATATTTTACCAGGATAGCAAGCTGTCATTGATACTAATATCCAAGTGGCAATACCTTTAGATGCCTATAGAAGAATTGCCCCTAGAAGTGGCCTGGCCATTAAATCCAGAATTCATACCAGTGCAGAAGTCATAGACTCTGATTACTAAGGTAACCTCATGGTTTTATTAATAAATCAAGAAACAGAAACATTTAAGGTAAATCCAAGTGATTGAATTGCACAACTCATTATAGAGAAAATCTACTCTCTCAAAGTAGTTGAAGTAGCTGAGCTACCAACAACAAAAAGAGCAGATAAAAAATTTGCATCCACAGGAATTAACTTATGCACTTCATTCTCTAAAGATCTCAAGATCAGATCCTTTGCCAAACAAGATATCATTATGTCTATCTGAATTGCATTCCTTAGATTTCACCATCAATTCATCAAGGCATCCACTTTACTAGACAGTGGAGCAAATACCACATTTGTTGATTTAATATGGGCTAAGAAAATCCAATTACCTTTTAAACAGCTCTTGAAGCCTATAAAAGTCTATAACATAGATGGAACACCAAACTCTGTTGGAAACATCATCCACATAGCAGAAATCCTCATAGACTATTAAGAACACTGTGAACATGTTACCACCAAAGTTATTGACTTAGGAAAATACCAACTCATCTTTGATTACACATGGCTTAAACACCACAACTCAGAAATTGATTGGACAACAAAAACAGTTAAATTAACAAGATGCCCAATGGACTGTCATGTGTTGAATGATAAATCCACATTCATACATCAAATCAAATCAGAAGAAAGAGACTCAATTCAATATATCCAAATCCTCAAAAAGGAAGATGCTCCCAAACCAAAGGAAACTCCAGTGGAAGAACTCATGTCAAAAGAGTACCACAAGTACCTTCACATCTTCTCAAAGAAAGAATCAGAACACATACCCCTCAAAAAACCATGGAATCATGTCATAGATCTTAAAGATTCTTTTAAACCAAAGAAAGATTGAATGATCCCTCTCTCTCCTGATGAACAACAGGAAGTAACTGACTTCATCAATGATCAATTGTGAAAAGGATATATTAGACCAAGCAAATTTCCACAAATATCACCAGTATTCTTTGTTCCAAAGAAAGATGGATAAAAAAGAATGGTGCAAGATTACCATTATTTTAATGAACACACCATCAAGAACAACTACTCATTACTGCTCATCTCCCAATTTGTCAATAAGCTTAAAGATGCAAAGCTTTTCACAAAAATGAATTTATGTTGGAGATACAACAACATATGCATTAAAGAAGGCAACAAATGGAAAGCCACTTTTATATGCCATAGAGGATCCTATGAATCACTTGTAATGTTCTTTGGACTCTGAAACTCTCCAGCAACCTTTCAGACCATGATGAATGAAATATTCACAGAAATAGGTACAACAGTTATCATCTATATGGATGACCTTATAATCTTTACAAAAACTACTGACTCAAGAGAACATAACAAAGTAGTTCTTCAAGTTCTCAAACTTCTAGATAAGAATGACCTCTTTGTCAAATCCAAAAAGTATACTTTTCAAACTGAAGAAGTCAAATTTCTTAGAATGATTATAAATGAAAATGGAATTAAGATGGATAACATAAGAGTGAAATCTAGCCTTGAATGACCAACACCTTCCTCTGTTAAAGCTATTAGAAGCTTTCTCAGATCAGCAAACTTCTACTAAAGATTCATCAATGGATATTCCAAACTCACAAGACCTTTTATCCATCTAACAAAGAAAGACACTCCATTTGTTTGGATACAATTGCAAGAATTAGCCTTCAATGAATTTAAGCAAATATTTACCACAGCTTCAATTCTTGTATATCCAGACATCAATGTATAGTTTTATCTAGAAACAGATGCCTTAGACTTTACATCAGGTGCAGTACTATCAATTCAAATAAATGACAAATGGCATCCAGTCACATTCTCCTTCTACTTCTTTAACCCTGCAGAGCACAATTACCCTATAGCTGAAAGGAAATGCTCAGTGTCATCAGAGCACTGGAACAATGGTGACATTATCTTGAAGAAGCACACCAAGAATTTGAAATATGAAATGATCATGCAAACCTCCAATGGTTCATGAAACATCAAAATCTAAACTGAAGACAAGCAAGATGGATCTAATATCTATTAAGATTCAATTTCAAATGGTAAAAGCAGATACTTTATTCAAAAGAGAAGACCATGCTGATGGAATAGATCAAGACAATCAAGGAATCCAACTTATTTCTGATTCCATGATCAAAATAGTTCAAATTACCACAGATGACTCATTCATCTTAGAAGAAGTCTTAAAAATAGAAGAACCACATTACAACAATCACAAACTCATCATATCAGATAATTATGAACTAAAACTGGAAATCCTCCAACTACATCACAATACATCCATTGTAGGATATCCAGAATATGACAACACACTAGAATTGATCCAACAATTATACATATGGTCACAATTACCAGCATTTGTGAAAGACTATATTTCATGCTGTGACTGTTGCACAAGATTCAAGGACTCAAATCTTGCAACTTCAGGAAAACTTCAACCACTTTCAATTCCCAATGGACCATGGCAAGACATCTCTGCTGATTTCAACAATAACCTCAGATTGTGGACTACAATTTGCATCAAATGTCATGAAAGATTTGTGCAAAAGGCTAGAAATCACACCAAAACTTTCCATAGCCTTTCATCCACAAATAGATGGACAAACAGAACAAATGAATTGTGACCTTCAATAATATCTTCATATCTTCACATTAGAAAAACAACATGAATGGATTGAATGGTTACCAATTGTACAATTCTCATATAACTTAAAAAGGCAAACTTCCACACAGAAGGCACCTTTTGATGTCACACATTTCCATACCTCTTAACTTGGATTCAAACAACATCAGTTAAAAGCATCCACTGCTGATGACTCTATTGACAAGATTAAAGACATAGTCAAACAAGTCAAAGACAATTTAGTGAAAGCACAATCATATATGAAAATACAAGCAGACAAATACCATTCAACAGCACCTTAATATGCTATTGGTGATAAAGTCTGGCTTTCAATGAAAAATCTAAAACTACCTTGTGCATTATGCAAATTAATGGAATGATGGATTGAACCATACAACATTATTGATACAAAAGGAACCAATGCCTACAAGCTTTGTCTTTCATCTTTAATAAAGATTCATCCAGTTGTAAATGTATTGTACATCAAACCATACAAAGAATGTCTTACTGAACAATCCACATTCAAACCTGGACCAGTTCTGATCACAGAAGATCATGAAGAACAATATGAAGTTAAATTCATTGTTAATTCAAGGTTTAAAAACAGATGCCTTGAATACTTAGTCCACTAGAAAGGATACAAAGATAATGAATGCACATGAGAACCAGCTGCTAATCTCAAAAATGCACCAGATGCAGTAGCAAAGTTCTATAAATCACAACCAAGTGCACTTCAAAACTTTAAATAACTAAAGCACAATTCTTTGACATTTTCTATTATTGTATAAAACCAATATCTGAAAGGTTGATACTTCCTTTCAATTGCCTGGAAGTTGATCCTTAAGAAGGGAATCATATTACAAATGCTACATATCTTCCTTATTTTATTTCTATTTTTTCACTATTTTTTCCTTACTCTCTTCTTTATTCTTTTCAACTCAAGTCTCCACAGGGCATGTAACTTACACAACCACATCACAGGAAAAGTTACATGATGGGCACACCCAGACTCATGACATCACCAATGACATCATAGTTCAGATTCATCAAATACAATAAAAAACCTAGACTCTTATCTTTTATCACTTATCTATGATATCATATCTTTAATCCAGGCACAGCCCTTATCTCAAGATAATGACTCATCAAAGCACAGCACTGACTCATCACTCAGTCAGCAATCCACAGCCCTACTTTGTTAAGCCAACAGCATAAGCTGCTTTTATCTCACACCATGTGCAAGGGTTAGGTTAGTTATCTCTGACCAATAGGATATGATCCAGCTATCTATTTACCTGCCCTCATATAATACAAGCTTTGCTTTGGAGTTCCAATTGAATAGTATATAAAGCAGCCAAACTAGAGATGTCTCCCCCAATCTTGTCTTCCTTGAAGTTTTTCCCACTTTCTATTGAATAATTACCACTGTCTGGAGGTATAGTGGCAGATTCCTTGGATACCTGGACTCAGGTTGATACTTACTTCAGCATCACCAGCCTATTGTCTTATTAGCACTAACTGATATTGTCTTTGAAGTCTAGCAAGATTCAAATAGTAAGTTGGCTATTTCAAAAAGAAGTGTGGACAATTGGAAATTCATTACTGTTGAACTGTCTCTATGAAATTATGGTATTTCACTTGATTTCTGATTCAACAAAGGTTATCATGAAGTCTTCATCTGGTGGATAGACTAGATTTGGGAGTAGATAGCAGTAGGCTAGTAGAAGAGAAGAAGGAGTTAGTTGTCATAGTGGTCTAAAATTGAGAGATATATCTGTTGTCAATTAAAAAGGTGGTTGAAATAGCCAAATTACTATTTGGATCTTGCTAGACTCTAAAGGGAAATATTGATTGAGTACAATAAGACAATAGATAGGGGCACTGAAGTAAATATCAACCTGAGTCCAGGTGATGTTTACCTGAGTCAGTGACTTCAGCAGTAACACATTCACAATGTCCTTGATAGTCTATAAGGATTTCTGCTGCATGAGTGATGTTGCCTATAGAGTTTGGTGTTTCATTTATATTATAGACTTTTATAGGTTTTGGAAGCTGTTTGAGAAGTAATTGGATTTTCTTAGCCCAGATTCAATCAATAAATGTGTTGTTGGCTCTACTGTCTAGGAGTGTGGAAGCTTTGACAAATCTATGGTGAAATCAAAGAGGAGCAATTCAGATATGCATAATGATATCTTGTTTGGTGAAAGATCTGATTCTGAGATCTTCCAAGAAGAATATGTATAGATTGATTCCTGTAAATTTGAATTTCTTATCTGCTCTTTTCATTAGAGGTACCTCAGCTACTTCAACTACTTTGAGAGAGTGAATTTTCTCTATAATAAGTTGTACAATGTGATCATCTGGGTTTACTTTGGATGTTTCTATTTCTTGATTTAGTAACAAAATCATGAGATCACCTCAGTAATTAGAGTCTATGACTCCTGCACTGGTGTGGATTCTAGATTTAATGGCCAGGCCACTTCTGGAAGTAATTCTTCCATAGGCATCTAAAGGTATTGCCACTTAGATATTAGTGTTGATGACAGATTTCTGTTCTGGTAAAATATATTTAGATTCTGAGAAGTAGAGATCTAGACTGTGGCATGTTCTGATCTGTGGGTTGGGATTTTTGCTTTTTCCAATGTTTTTCAAATTGAGAGTTTTAAAGGTAAAGAAATTTGCATAAGTTTTTTGGAAATGGTTTTATAGACTTGAACATCTTAAGGGTTTAAGCCTGAGAAGCTCTTCCCTTTTGTTAGAAATCCTTCATATCAAAGAAGGTTTCCATTTCTTTGTAGTTCATGCCTCTAATAGCACAAGAAAGGTCTTCATCTTCTGATTCTGAAGATTCTGAGTCTTCTAATTCAGAGTTGGAATCTGAATTCATATCTATGGTTTAAAATTTCCTAGATTTCTTGAATCTTCTGTCCTTATCTTTAGACTTGCCTTTTGATCTGAGTTCTTTAGTAAACTTCAATCTGTTCATTGGATGAAACTTGCAAAGATGTAAATGTCTTCCTGTCTTGTGATATATATGACATTCTTTTGAGCACTTGTCTGTTCAATATCCTTCTTCTTTGCAATTCTAGCATTTTGCAATTTCCAATACATAAATGTCCATAATGTATTCATTATATCTGGATTGATACAAGGAGAATTTCTTGGGAGATGAAAAGGGACAATAATCCTCTTTGGTTTGACTGATTTGTCTAATGACTTGTATGGTTTCTTCAACTATATTTTTTTATTGTCTGATTCAGAACATCTCTTCTATAATGTTTTTTTTGTATTGTTTTCTAATAACCAAACTCCAAATTGATCTGGTATTTCAAGTTGGATGAAAAGGATTTTCCATTTTGATACAAATGCATTGGTTGAAAGGTGATCTTGTTTGAATTGATTTATCTTTCAAGTTGCTTGATTTTTCTGCAATTGGGGTTGAAAGATTTCTTTGACTTTTTTTTGTGAGTCATTGCCATGTTGTTAGTTCAGAGGTCTGATCTATCAATTTGGTGATTTTATTTTCTACAAAGTGTGAACCTTTGAATTTTTTTAGTCTTGATAGGATTGCATAGGCACATGCTTTGATGTTGACTTTAGTATTAAAGCATCCTGGTTCAACTGCATCTAGGACTTGCATTTTAAATTGCCTTGTGTTGCAATCTATCCATGCTTTTGTTTTGGTCCACCATTCTTTGAACTTTAATAGAAGTCCATCATAGATTCTAGGATCTGAAAATACTTCTATTTTCAAAGATCCTGTGAATGGTTGTGGTTCTTGGTTTTGTAATCCTGTTTCTACTCATTGGTATAAGCTAAGAAGTTGCTTGGAATGGTTCTCAGCTTCTTGTTGGAAAGTAATAGCATTAGCTAGTTGTCTGGCAGCAATTCTAAGGTTGTCTTCAAGTTGGTTTCTTTTGACTTGAATCTAGCTGAGTTGTTGTTTGGTATTGTACAATACAGTTAATACTACTAACCATTTTTGTTACAAACACTATATATCTTCCTTATTTTATTCCTATTTCTCCATTATTTTTCCCATACTCTCCTCTTTATTCCTTTCAACTCAAGTTTCTACAGGTCACATGAGGACACATCCAGACCCATAATGACATTATGACACCATAGCCCAAACCCATCAATATAGCCAACAACCTAGAATTTTATCTTTTATTGCTTATCTATAACATTATACCCTCAATCCTGGTGCAATCCTTATCTCAAGATATTAACTCATTAGAGCACAGCACTGATTCATTGCTCAGTCAGCAACCCACAGCCCTGCTTTGTCAAGCCAATAGTACAAGTCACTCTTATCTCATATTATATATAAGAATTAGATTAGTTATCTCTGACCAATAAAATATAATCCAGTTATCTATTACCTATCCTAATATATATTCAAGCTTTGCTTTGGAGTTCTAATTGAATAGTATATAAGGTGGTCAAACTGGAGGTGTTCCCCCCAATCTTGTCCTCCTTGGAGTTTTTTCCACTTCCTATTGGGTAATTCCCACTGTCCAAAAGTATATTAGTAGATTCTCTAGACACTTGAACTCAGGTTAACACTTACTTTAGCATCTTCTATCTATTGTCTTATTCAACACTTGATTGATATTGTCTTTGGAGTCTAGCAAGATTCAAATAGTAAGTTGGCTGTTTCATTAGAACAAGTACCACCCCTGTCAAAGAAACATTATCTTTAACACTCACCCCATTTTTCTAGCCAAGTCAGCTACCAATTAATGTAACTTGGTGCAGGTTATAAGACAAGACTGACACTTGTTGGTACTAGTATCCACACTCTCACAAGTCATCTTTAGCATATCTTATGCCAGAAACATTGAACAAGAAGTTCTGGTTGCAGTTATAAAAGAGAAAGATGTTACTCTTACCTGGTATTGACCAGTTGTACACAACCATTAGAGAATAGCTGACATCAGCACAAAATAACTCAAAACTACAAGCCAAGTGAAGAACTCCACCAAGTCATAGAAGAATATTAGAGAGTTGAGTCCACTTCTCATCCATCTTCTTAGATGTTGATCTGAATAATGTTAAACCAGAAGACTACAAGTAACAGCTAGCTTGCTTACCACCACCACTTATGTATAATCAGACCCCTGACTGACCTGACTGGTTTAGCCACTTACCAGCCTACTTTACCCCTAAGAGATTAGCAACATCTCTCAGCCAATCAATAAATTGGTACCTTATAAGAATAGCCCCATGATCTATACCACAACCACCATCCATCCATATTCAACTCCTTCCCTCTAGCTATATGTCATCAAACTACCACCCTAGAGCATCCACTTTACATACTCTCCATCATAGATTAGACATCACAGCCATTGGTTCTGGTATCTGTGAACTTCTATATAAGATATAGGTCAATACAGATGTTGATCATATTATTCAAGAAGAAATACAACTGGGCTTACAACAGCTTGCCACTTCTAAATATAGAGAGAGATAGCCAGATCATAATCTGCCATTATGATAACACCACTTCTACTGAGTACCAAATAGAGAAAGACATCTCTGTCCTTGTTCTCCTACTGATTGTACTTGGGTTTGTTCTTACAACTCCAGCATTAACTTTGGTCCTTATATCTCTACTTTATGCCCTTATCTCCTTCTCTAACTACCTCACTGTTACCATCACAACTATGATAGACACTAGATCTATTATAGTTAAACTTAGAGCCCCTCCACCTTATCAGAATAGAATTCCACTTACTCACCAAAATGTAGTTGAGAATCTAAGAAAATACTTTCAGGCTCCTCAACAATTATCTCAATATCTTTGCTCTATCTTAAGGGAAAGACAACAAGAAATTCTTAAAGTCTACATTAAAAGAGCCTGACAGAGCAGAGCTTGTGCAGTACAAGTAGGAATCAACCTCACCCTAAGATCTACACAAGAAGACTCTTCAGAAGAAGAAGAAACCCTATATAGACAAATGAACTTCACACTCACACTTCTCATCATAGCTCTTACACTTCTCTTTTGCTTTACAGCAATTATTGTCTCTACTATTCTCAAGAATAAAAACCAACCTGTTCCATTCACTTATCATTCAAAGCTCCAAACCACACTTATAGATTCACCATCAAATCACCAGTATCTGTTGATCTCAACATTGCCAATAATTTGTGGAACAACAATAATAACAATAATTAGTGATTGATGAACATTATTCTAATTATTGTTCTCTTTTTTATTATTTTTCTTTATCACTTCTCTCACCACTTGTATTTGACATTTTCATCAAGAAGCTCAAGATATAGAACTCTATTATCTTCAAGATATAGAGATCCCCCCTCTTTAAATTCCATCTAGAGCAATAGTGACCAATTGGCCATTATTGCACACCAACTCTGTTGTCTCCTTATATTTCACAGTATATTCCGAGAGAGATATACAGACATAGTAGTTCCATTAGACAAATACTAAATTTTTTAAGTTAATATAAAATCCTTTGATCTTATTTATTTAACATGTCTAATCCAGCCTCACCTGGTGCCACTGTTGTAGCAGTATGTATTACTCAACAAGAATGGATGGCTATTCTAACCACACTATAGAGCATCAAACAGCAACTCAATCAAGTATATAATAAAAGAACCTAACTTGAAGCTGACCTTAGAACTGCAGCACAACAACTAACTGATACAGTCTTAACTCAATGCAAAGCTGAAAATCACTCCAAACAACTCCTTGGTTTATACTAATGGGCAGGAATAGAAGCCCATAATCAAGAACCTCAACCATTCACAGGATCTTTGAGAATAGAAATATTCTCAGATCTTGAAATCTATGATGGATCTCTATTAAAGTTTGAAGAATGGTGGACTAAAATAAAAGCATGGATTGATTGCAATTCCAAGCAATTCTTCATACAAGTTCCAAGCACCCTTGAACCAGAACAATTCAATACAGAAGTTAACATCAAAGTATATACCTATATAGTCCTATCAAAACTAAAAGAATTCAAAGGATCACACTGTGCTAAAAATAAAATTGCTAAACTTGTGAATCAGATTTCTGAACTCACAAGTTGGCAATGTTTCACAAGAAAGATTGAAGAAACCTTTCAACTCCAGTTACAAAAAGATTGGACAACTAGAGAGATCAGTCAATTCAGACAGGATCATCTCTCCACCAATGCATTTGTATTGAAATGGCAAACTCTCTTCCACCAATCTGATATTTCAGATCAATTCAAAGTTTGATTGTTAGAAAACAACACAAAAAAGGACATCATAGAAGAGATGTTCCAAATCAAACAACAAAAGAACACAGTCAAAAACACAGTTCAAATCATTTGACAAATCAACCAAATAAAGGAAGAGTATCTCCTCTTCTCCTCTTCAAAGAAATTTTCCCATATCAATCCAGATGTAATGAATATGCTATGGATATTGATGTACTGGAAATTGCAAAATGTTACAATTGCAAAGAAGAAGAACATTGGACAGATAAATGCTCACAAAAATATTATATATGTTACAAGACAGGAAGACATTTGCATCTTTGCAAATTTCATCCAATGAACAGATCAAAAGGCAAGTTCAAAGATAAGAATAGAAGATTTAAAAAATCTAGGAAAGTCTGAGCCTTAAATATAGATTTAGAATTCAACTCTGAATCAAAAGACTCAGAAGACAAAGACCTTTCTCATGCTATTAGAGGCATGAACTATGAAGAAATAAAGGCATTTCTTTGATATGAAAGATTCCAAACAAAAGAAAAAAGCTCCTTAGGCTTAAATTCTTGGGATGTTCAAGTCTATAAAACCACTCCTGAACAACCTATGCAAGTTCCTCTACCCTCAAATCTACCAATTCAAAAAACATTTGAAAATGCAAAAGTTCCAACCTGTGGATCAGAACATGCCATAGGCCTAGATCTTTACTCCTCTGAATCTAAAGATATTTTACCAGAACAGCAATCTGTCATCAACACTAATATCTAAGTAACAATACCTTTAGATGCCTACAGAAAAATTGCTTCTAGAAATGGACTAGCAGTCAAATCTAGAATTCATACTAGTGCAGGAGTCATAGACTCTGATTACTGAGGTAACCTCATGGTTCTATTAATAAATCAAGGAACAGAAACATTCAAGGTAAACCCAGGTGATTGCATCACACAATTCATCATAGAGAAAATTCACTCTCTTGAAGTAGTTGAAGTAGCTGAGCTATCCATAATGAAAAGAGCAGACAAAAAATTTGGATCCATAGAAATCAACTCATGCACATCCTCCTTAAAAGATCTCAAGATCAGATCTTTCTCAAAACAAGATATCATTATGCCTATCTGAATTGCTTCTCTAAAATTCCATCATCAATTCATCAAAGCTTCCACATTACTAGACAGTAGAGCCAATACTACATTCATTGATCAAACATGGGCCAAGAAAATCCAATTACCTCTCAAACAGCTTTCAAATCCAATAAAAGTCTATAATGTAGACAAAATCCCAAACTCTACTGGAAATATCATCTATATAGCAGAAATCCTCATAGACTATCAAAGACATTGTAAATATATCACTGCTAAGATCACTAACTTAAGAAAGCACCAGCTTATCCTTGGTTATACATGGCCTCAATGACACAATCCAAAAATTAATTGGACAACTAGAACAGTCAAATTGTCAAGATGCCCAATAGACTGTAATATATTGAACAATAAACCCTTATTTGTACATCAAATCAAATCAGAAGAACAAGATTCAATTTGACACATACATGCTTTTAAAAAGAAAGACTCTTCCAAATCAAAAGAGATCCCAGTGAAAGAACTTGTTTCAAAAGAATATCACAAGTACCTTCACATCTTCTCAAAGAAAGAATCAGAATGCATGTCTCTTATAAAATCATAGGACCATGCAATAGATCTCAAAGATTCTTTTGAGCTGAAAAAAGATTAAATCATCTTTCTTTCTTCTGACAAACAACAAGAAGTTATAGACTTCATCAACAATCAATTACAAAAAAAAAATATCAGATCCAGCAAGTCTCTGCAAACATTACCAGTATTGTTTGTCCCAAAGAAAGATGGACAAAAAAGAATGATGCAAGACTATCATTATCTTAACAAACACATCATCAAGAACAACTATTCTTTGCTGCTCATATTCCAACTCATCAACAAGCTTAAAAGCACAAAGCTTTTTACAACAATGGATTTACATTGGAAATATAATAATATATATATTAAAGAAGGTAATGAATAGAAGGCTACTTTCACATGTCACAAAGGATCCTATAAACCACTTGTAATGTTCTTTGGACTCTGCAACTCACTAGAAAAATTTCAAACCATGATGAATGAAATATTTGCAGATATAGGCACAACAGTTGTCATCTACATGGATGACCTCAGGATCTTCATGAAGACTAACAATTTTAAAAAATACAACAAAATAGTTCTTCAAGTCCTCAAACTATTAGATAAGAATGACCTCTTCATTAAAATGAACAACACAAAAGTGAAAGCCATCCTTGAATGGCCAACACTTTCATCCATCAAAGCTATTAGAAGCTTTCTTAGACTAGCAAACTTTTACCAAAGATTTATTAACAGACATTTCAAACTCACAAGACCACTCATAGATCTAACCAAAAAAGATGTATCATTTGTTTGGACAAACTCACAGGAATTAGCCTTCAATAAACTCAAACAAAAATTCACCATAGCCTCAATTCTTGGATATTCTGATATAGATGTATAATTCCACCTAGAAACAAATGCTTTAGACTTTGCATCAGATGCAGTGCTCTCTATTCAAACAAACAACAAATGGCATCCAGTTGCATATTCCTCATATTTCTTTAATCCTATAGAATACAACTACCCTGTAGCAGATAAAGAAATGCTTAGTGTTATCAGAGCATTAAAACAATGGCAATATTACCTTGAAGGAGCACATCAAGAATTTGAAATTTGGAATGATCATGCAAACCTTCAATAGTTTATGCAACATCAAAATCTAAATCAAAGACAAGCACAATAAGTCCAGTACCTATCAAGATTCAATTTCAAATATATCCATAAGGTAGGAACTCAAATGGTAAAAGCAGATACTTTATCCAGAAAAGAAGGCCATGCTAATGGAATAGATCAAGACAATCAAGGAATCCAGATCATTTCTGATTCCAAGATCAAAACAGTTCAAATCAACACAGATGATACATTCATCCTAGAAGAAGTTACAAAAATAGAAGAACCTCATTACAATAATAATAAGCTTATCATACCAGATAATTATGATCTTAAAATGGAAATCCTCCAATTATATCACAACACACCAGTAGCAGAACATCCAAGTTATAACAAAACACTAGAATTGATCCAATAATCATACAAATGGCTATACCTCTCCACATTTGTGAAAGAGTACATTTCACACTGTGATTGCTGTACACAATTCAAGGATTTAGATCTTGCAATACCAGGAAAACTTCAACCACTTCCAATATTCAATGGACCATGGGAAGACATATCTGCTGACTTTATCACAGATTTGCCACTATCTAATAGATACAACTTCATTTTGGTTGTAGTTAATAGATTTTTAAAGAAAACAGAATTTATACTGTGCAATAAGGCAATTACTACACTTGAAACAGCAAAACTCTATCTAACACATATCTGAAAAATCCATGGCCTTCTTCAAACAATAATCTCAGATTATGAACCACAATTTGCATTACATGCCATGAAAGATTTGTGCAAAAAGCTAGGAATCATACCAAAGCTTTTCATAGCTTTTCATCCACAAACAGATAGACAAATCAAATACATGAATCATAACCTTCAACAATATCTTTGTATTTTCACATCAGAGAAACAACACAAATGGGTTGAATGGTTACCAACTCACATAATTCTTATATAACTCAAAAAGGCAGACTTTTACATAGATGGCACCTTTTAATGTTATACATTCCTACACACCTCAACTTGGATTTGAACAACATTAGTCAAAAGCATCCACTGCTAATGACTTTGTTGATAAAGTCAAGGACATGATCAAACAAGTCAAACAAAATTTGGTGACAATACAAAATCAAATGAAAGTTCAAGCAAACAAATACCACTCCACAGCACTATAATACACTATTGGCAATAAAGTTTGGCTTTCAACCAAAAATATAAAATTACTATATGCATTATGCAAATTAATGGAACAATGGATTGGACCTTATGAAACAGTCAACTTACTATTTGGATCTTGCTAAACTCCAAAGGCAATATTAATCATATGCAATAAGACAATAGGCTGGTGACACTGAAGTAAGTATCAACCTAAGTCCAAGTATCCAGGGAATTTGCCACTATATCTCTGAATAGTAGAAATTATCCAATAAAAAGTGAAAGAAACTTCAAGGAGGACAAGACTGGGAGGAATACCTTCAATTTGGCCATTTTATATACTATTCAATTAGAACTCCAAAGCAGAACTTTAATATACATTAGGGTAGATAATAGATAGCTGGATCATATTCTATTGATTAGAGATAACCAATCTAATCCTTGCATATAGTATGAAATAAAAGTAACTTGTGTTATTGGCTTGACAAAGCAGGGCTGTGGATTGCTGACTGAGTGATGAGTCAGTGCTGTGCTCTAATGAGTCACTATCTTGAGATAAAGGTTGTACTAAGGTTGAAGATATAATATCATAGATAAGCAATAAGAGATAAAAATCTAGGTTATTGGCTATATTAATGGGTCTGGGATATGATGTCATGGTGAAGTCATGGGGCTAGATGTGTCCATCATGTGACCTGTGAAGACTTGAGTTGAAGGAAATGAAAAGGGAAATAAGGAAAAATAATAGAGAAATAGACATAAAATAAAGGAGATACATAGTATTTGTAATACTATTTCCTTTCTAAGGATCAACTTCCAGGCAATTGAAAGGAAGTATTGACCATTTAGAAATTGATTTTCCACAATGGTAGAAAATGTTGAAGAATTGTACTTCGGACATTTGAAGTTGTCAAGATGCACTTGGTTGTGATTTATGAAACTTAGCTACTGTATTTGGTGTGTTTTTGAGATTAGCAGCTGGTTTCCATGTGCATTCATCATCTTCATATCCTTTCCAGTGGACAAGATATTCAAGGCATTTATTCTTGAATCTTGAGTCAATGATGAATTCAACTTCATATTGTTCTTTACAATCTTCCATGACCAGAACCAGTCTGGATTTGAATATAGGCTGGCCAATAAGGAATTCTTTATATGATTTGATATGTGATACATTTGCAACTGGATAAATCTTCATCAATGAAAAAAGGTGAAGTTTGTAGACATTAGTTCCTTTGGTGTCAATGATGTCATAAGGTCTGATCCATCATTCTGTTAATTTGGGTGATACATAGGGTAACTTTAGATTTTTGGTTGAAAGCCAGACTCTGTCACCAATAGCATACTGAGGTGCTGTTGAGCAGCATTTGTTTGCTTGAACTTTCATTCAATTTTGTACAGTCATCAAATTTTGTTTGATTTGTTTGACTATGTTTTTGATTTTCTCAACAAAGTTATTAGCAGTGGGTGTTTTTTACTGGTGTTGTTTGAATCCAAGTCAAGATATATAGGAATGTATGACATCAAAAGGTGCCTTCTATATAGAAGCTTGTCTTTTTGAATTGTATGAGAATTATATAATTAGTAATCATTCAATTCATTCATGTTGTTTTTCTGATGTGAAGATATGAAGGTATTGTTGAAGGTCACAATTCATTCATTCAGTTTGTCCATTTGTTTGTGGATAAAAAGCTATGGAAAGCTTTGGCATGATTCCAAACTTTTTACACAAATCTTTCATGATATATAAGATGAATTGTGGTCCACAATTCAAGATTATTGTTTGGAGAAGGTCATGGATTTTCCAGATATGTGTCAGATAAAGTTTTGCTGTTTCAAGTGCAGTAACTATTTTGTTGCAAGGCATGAATCTTATTTCTTTTGAAAATTTGTCAACTACAATCAAAATGGAGTTGTATCCATTGGATTCTGGCAGATCTGTAATGAAATCAGCAAAGATGTCCTATCATGGTCCATCAGGTATTGGGAGTGGTTGAAGTTTTCCTAGTATTGCAAGATTTGAGTTTTTGAATTGTGTGCAATGATCACAATATGAAATATAATCTTTTATAAATGTAAAGAGGTATAGCTATTTGTATGATCATTGGATCAGTTCTAGTATTTTGTTGTATCCTGGATGTCCTGTGATTTGGATGTTATGATATAATTGAAGGATTTCCACTTTGAGATCATAATTATTCAATATGACAAGCTTGTCATTATTATAATATGGTTCTTTTATTTTTGTAACTTCTTCTAAGATAAATGCATCATTTGTGTTAATTTAAACTGTTTTGATCTTGGAATCAGGGATGATCTGGATTCCTTGATTATCTTGGTTTATTCCATTGGCATGATCTTTTCTTCTAAATAAAGCATCTGCTTTTACCATTTGATTTTCTACCTTATGGATATATTTGAAATTGAATCTTGATAGGTACTGGATCCATTGTGCTTGTCTTCTATTTAGATTTTAATGTTGCATAAATCATTGAAGGTTTGCATAATTATTTCAAATTTCAAATTCTTGATGTGCTCCTTCAAGATAATGTTGCCATTGTTCTAATGCTCTAATGACACTAAGCATTTCTTTATCCACTACAGAATAGTTATATTCTGTAGAATTAAAGAAGTATGAGGAATATGTGACTGGATGCCATTTGTCATTTATTTGAATAGAGAGCATTGCATCTGATGCAAAGTCTGAAGCATTTGTTTCTAGGTGAAACTATGTATCTATATTGGAGTATGTGAGAATTGAAACCATGGTGAACCTATGTTTGAGTTTATTAAAGGCTAATTCTTGTGATTCTGTCCAAACAAATGGTGTGTCTTTCTTGATTAGATCTATAAGTGGTCTTGCAAGTTTGGAATATCTGTTAATAAATCTTTGGTAGAAATTGGCTAATTTAAGAAAGCTTCTGATGGCTTTAACAGAGGAAGGTGTTGGCCATTCAAGGATAGCTTTCACTTTTATGTTGTTCATTTTAATTTATAATCACTCCAAGAAATTCAACTTCTTTGGTTCAAAAGATATATTTTTTAGATTTGATAAAGAGATTGTTTCCATCTAAGAGTTTGAAAACTTGAAGAACTACTTTGTCATGTTCTTTAGTACCATTACTCTTTGTAAAAATAATGAGGTTGTCTATGTAAATAACAATTGTTGCACTCATATCTGTGAATATCTCATTTATTATGGTTTGGAAAGTTGCTGGGGAGTTGCAGAGTCCAAAGAACATACAAGTGGTCCATAGGATCCTTTGTGGCATGTGAAAGTGGCTTTCTATTCATTACCTTCTTTAATATATATATTGTTATATTCCCAACATAAATTCATTTTTGTAAAAAGCTTTATGCCTTTAAGCTTGTTAATGAGTTGGGAGATGAGCAGTAAGGAATAGTTGTTCTTGATAATATGTTCATTAAGATAACAATAATCTTGCACCATTATTTTTCATTCATCTTTCTTTGGAACAAAGGATACTGATAATATTTGTGGGGATTTGCTGGATCTAATATATTCTTTTCACAGTTGGTTATTAATGAAGTCTGTGACTTCTTGTTGTTCATCAGGAGAGAGTAGAATGATATGATCTTTCTTTAGTTCAAAAAAATCTTTAAGATCTATTGTATGGTCCTATAGTTTTCTAAAGAACATATGCTCTGATTCTTTCTTTAAGAAGACATGGAGGTATTTGTAATATTCTTTTGGAACAAGTTCTTCCACTGGGATCTCCTTTGGCTTGGGAGAATCTTCTTTCTTGGGGGCATGTATATGTCAAATTGAATTTTATTCTTTTGATTCAATTTGACATGAATGAGAATTTATTGTTCAATACATTACAGTCTATTGGGCATCTTGACAGTTTGACTATTCCAGTTGTCCAATCAATCTCTAAGTTGTGGCACTTAAGCCATATGTAACCAAGGATAAGTTGGTGTTTTCCTAAATCAGTGACTTCAGCAGTAATATGTTTACAATATTTTTGATAGTCTATAAGAATTTCTGCTACATGAATGATGTTTCCAGTAGAGTCTGGGGTTCCATCTAATTGTAGACTTTTGTTGGTTTTAGGAGCTGCTTGAGGGATAGTTGGATTTTCTTGATCCATGTTTGATCAATAAACATGGTATTGGCTCCACTGTTTAATAATGCAGATTCTTTGACAAATTGATGGTGAAATCTGAGAGGGGTGATTTGAATAGGCATAATAATATCTTGTTTTGAGAAAGATCTGATTTTGAGATCTTCTAATAAAAATATGTATGAGTTGATTTCTATAAATCCAAATTTTGTCTGCTCTTTTTGATATGGATAGCTCAACTACTTTAACTACTTTAAAAGAGTGGATTTTCTCTATAATAAGCTGTGCAATATAATTATCTGGATTTACCTTGAATATTTCTGTTTCTTAATTAATTAACAGAACCATGAGATTACCTTGGTAATCAAAATCTATGACTCTTGTACCAATGTGGATTCTAGATTTAACTGCTAGTCCACTTCTAGGAGTGATTCTTCTGTAGGCATCTATTCTGGTAAAATATCTTTAGATTTGAATAAATAAAGATCTAATCCTATAGTATATTCTGATCCACAGGTTGGAATTTTAGCATTTTCAAATATTTTTTGAATTGATAATTTCAAAGATGAAGGGTTTTGCATAACTTATTTGGGAGTAGTTTTACAGACTTGAACATCCTGGAGTTTAAGCCTAGGAGACTTTTTCCTTTTGTTTGAAATCTTTCATATTGAAAAAGAATGCCTTTATTTCTTTATAGTTCATGTCTTGGATGGCATGAGGAAGATCTTTGTCTTCTGATTCAGAGTTGGATTCTGAATCCATATCTAGGACTCAAACTTTCCTAAATTCCTTGAATCTTCTATCCTTATCTTTGGACTTATCTTTTGATCTAAGCTCTTTTGTGAACTTTGATCTGTTTATTGAGTGGAATTTGCAAAGATGTGAATGTCTTCCTATTTTGTAACATATATGACATTCTTTTGAGCACTTGTCTACCTGATGTCCTTCTTTTTTGCAATTGTAGCATTTTGCAATTTCTAATATATCTATATTTATAGCATATTTATCATGTCTGGATTGATATGAAGAGAATTTCTTTGAAGAGGAGAAGAGGCAATACTCTTCCTTTATTCAGCTTATTTGTTAAATAACTTGAACTATTTCCTCTACCATGTATTTTTGTTGTTTGGTTCAGAACATCTTTTCTATGATGTTCTTTCTTGTATTATTTTCTAACAACCAAACTCTGAATTGATCTGGAATTCCAGATTGGTGGAAAAGGGTTTGACATTTCAATATGAATGCATCAGTGGAGATATGATCTTGTCTGAATTGGCTGATCTCTCTGGTTGCCCAATCTTTTTGCAACTAGAGTCAAAAGATTTCTTCAATCTTCCTTATAAGGCATCACCAGCTTGTAAGATCTGAGATTTGATCTACAAGTTTTGCAATTTCAATTTCAGTAAAGTGTGATTCTTTGAATTCTTTAAATCTTGATAGAATTACATAGGCATACACTTTAATATTGACTTCTATATTGAATTGTCCTGATTTAAGGGCACTTGGAACTTATATAGAGAATTTCTTGGGGTTGCAATCAATCCATGCTTTTATTTTAGTCCACTATTCTTTGAACTTTGATAAAGATCTATCATAGATTCCAGAATCTAAAAGTACTTTTATTTTCAAACATCTTGCAAATGATTGAGGTTCTTGGTTATATGCTGTTGTTCCTGTCCATTAATGTAAACCAAGAAATTGCTTGGAGTAGTCCTCAGCTTTGTATTGTACTGCAACTGCATCAGTTAGTTGTTGAGCTGCAGTTCTGAGATCTGCTTTAAGTTAGATTCTTTTTGTATATACTTGATTGAGTTGCTGCTTTGCATTTTGTAATGTGGTTAGAACAGCTATCCATTCTTGTTGAGTAATGCATGCTATACCAGCAGTAGCACTGGGTGAGGCTAGATTAGACATATTGAGTGGATAAGGTGAAGGGGTAAAAGATTTATGTTAACTCCAAGAGTTAATGGTTGTCTAATGGAACTATTGTGTCTGTATATATCCCTTAGTATATACTGTGGAATATATGAAGACAATGTAATTAGTATGCAATGATGGCCAATTTGTCACTATTGCTCTAGATGTAATTTGAAGAGAAGAGATCTCTATGTTTTGAAGAGAATAAGATTCAATATCTTGGATTTTTTGATGGAAATGTCAAACACAAGTGGTGAGAAAAGTGATGAAAAGAATAATGAAGAAGAAAAGAACAATGATTAGGATGATGTTTATCAATTGTTATAAATGCTACATATCTTCCTTATTGTATTCCTATTTTTCTACTATTTTTCCCTTATTCCCTTCTCCATTCTCTCCAACTTGAGTCTCCACAGGTCACATGACTTACACAGCCACATCACATGACAAGTCACATGATGGATACAATCCAGACCCATGATGTCATCAATGACATCACAATCCAAATCCATCAAATATAGCCAAAGGTCTAGACTCTTATCTCTTATTGCTTATCTATAATATCATATCCTCAACCCCAGCATAGCCCTTATCTCAAGATATTGACTTGTCAAAGCACAATATTGACTCATTGCTCAGTCAGCAATCCACAGCCTTGCTTTGTCAAGCCAATAGCATAGGCCACTTTTATCATATACTATATGCAAGGGTTAGATTAGTTATCTCTGACCAATAGGATATGATCCAGTTATCTATTTACCTACCCTCATGTAATTTAAGCTCTGCTTCAGAGTTCTAATTGAATAGTATATAAGATGGTCAAACTAGAGGCATCCCCTCCAGTTTTGTCCTTCTTGGAGTTCCTTTCACTTTCTATTGGGTTATTCCCATTGTCTGGAGATATAGTGATGGATTTCCTGGACACCCTGACTCAAGTTAACACATACTTCAGCATTCCCTACCTATTGTCTTATCAACATACAACTGATATCACTCTTGGAGTCTTGTAAGATCCAAGTAGTAAGTTGGCTGTTTCATCAATTATCAATTATTGTTATTGTTGTTGTTCCATGAATTATTAGCAATGTTGGGGTCAATAGATATTGGTGATTCAATGGTGAATTTGTATGTGTGGTTTGAAGCTTTAAATAAAAAGCAGATGGAAATGGATTAATTTCTATTTTTGAGGATAGTAGAAATAGTTATTGTTATAAAGCAAAAGAGGATTGTGATGGCTAGAATAAGAGTTGCAAGTATGCAATTTATTTGTCTTCATATAGGGTTATTTCTTCTTCTAAAGAATCTTCTACTATAGACCTTGGGATAAGATTAATTCCTACTTGTGCTTCACAAGCTCTGATTTGTCAGGCTTTTTCAGCATAGACTTTGAGAATTTCTCCTTGTCTTTTCCTTGGTATGGAGCAAAAGTGTTGAGGTAGTTGTTGAGGAACTTGAAAATATTCTCTTAAGTTCTCAACTACATTTTGGTGAGTAAGTGGAATTCTATTCTAATATGGAGGGAAAGCTTTAAGTTTGACTATGATAGATCTAGTGTCTATCATAGTTGTGACAATAATAGTGAGATAGTTGGAGGAGGAAATAAGAACATAGTATAGAAATACAAGAACCAAAGTCAATACTGGAGTTATAAGAATGAATCCAAATATAGTTAGTAGAAAGACAAGAATGGGAATCTCTCTCTTTATTTGGTACTTTATAGGGGTGGTATCATCACAGTGGTGAATTATAATTTGGCTATCTCTCTTTGTACTTAGCAGTAGCAAGCTGTTGTAAGCCCAGTTGATTTCTTTCTCAAATAATACAGTTGATATTTGTATTGAACTATATCTCATGCAAAAGTTCATGGATATCAGAACCAATGGTTGTAATATCTGATCTGTGATGGAGGAAGTAAAGGGTGGGTGCTCTAGAATGATAATTTGACAATATGTAGCTAGAGAGAAGGAGTTGGATATAAATGAATGGTGGTTGTAATACTAGTTATGGTACTATTCTCATAGGATACCAGTCTATAGGTTCACTAAAAGGGGTTACTAATCTCTTAGGGATAGAATATGCTAGCAAGTGGCTAAACCAATTAGGTCAGTCTAGTGTTTGATCACATGTAAGTGGTGGTAATGAGTGAGCTAGTTGTTGCTTGTAATCTTTAGGCTTAATATTGTTTGGATTGATGTCTAATGGGATGAATAAGGAGTAAAGCTCAACTCTCTGGTAAGTTTCTATAACTTGGCAAAGCTCTTTGCTTAGCTTGTAGTTTTGGTCAATCCTATGCTAATATCAGCTATTTCCTAATGGCTATGTGCAATTGATTAATACCAGGTAAGAAAAATATCTTCTTTCTTTATAACTGCAACTAGAACTTCCTGTCCAATGTTCCTAGCATATAAGATGTCAAAGATGACTTGTGAGAGGATGGACACTAGTATCAGCAAGTGTTAGTCTCATCTTATATCTTATATCAAGTTGTACTAACTGATGGCTGACTCAATTAGAGAATAGGGGTGATTGTCAAAGATGAAGTGTTTTTGATAAGGGTGAAGCTTTTCCTGATGAGGAATAAGCCTGTAGTCAAGATGGTAAAGTAGAGGTGGAGTAGAGGAAAAGTCTTGTTCTAATGAAACAGTCAATTTACTATTTGGATCTTGTTAGACTTCAAAGGCAATATCAGTCAAATGTTGAATAAAACAGTAGATAGGAGACACAAAAGTAAGTGTTAACCTGAGTCCAGGTGTCCAGGAAATTTGCCACTATACCTTCAAATAGTGGAAATTATCCAATAAAAAGTGGGAGAAACTCCAAGAAGGACAAGACTAGAAAGAATATCTCTAATTTGGCTACTTTATATACTATTCAATTAGAACTCCAAAGCAGAGCTTAAAGATACACTAGGGTAGGTAATAGATAACTGGATCATATCCTATTGGTTAGAGATAACTAACCTAACCCTTGCATATAGTATAAGATAAGAGTGACTTATGCCATTGACTTGACAAAGCAGGGCTATGGATTGTTGACTGAGTGATGAGTCAGTGCTGTGTTTTGGTGAGTTACTATCTTGAGATAAGGGTTACACCTGGATTGAGGGTATGATGTCATAGATAAGCAATAGATAAGAGTTTAGATCATTGGCTGTGTTAATGGATCTAGGCTTGTGATGTTATTGATGATGTCATGATTCTAGGTATGTCCATCATGTGACTTGTCATGTGATGTGGCTGTGTAAGTTATGTGATCTGTAGAGACTCAAGTTGAAGGAAATAAAGAGGCAGATAATAGAAAAATAATAGAAAAATAGAAATAAAATAAAGAAGATATATAATGTTCATAATAGAAACAGTCAGATCATAATCCATCATTGCATAGACACCACCCCTACCAAGTACCAAATAGAGAGAGACATCCTTGTTCTTGCCTTTCTACTAACTGTACTTGGGTTCACTCTTACAATCCTAGCATACACTTTGGCCCTTGTATCTCTATTCTATATTCTCTTCTCCTCTTCCAATTGCCTCACCATTACTGCCACAACTACCATAGACACTAGATCTATTCTAGTTGAACTTAGAACACCTCTTTCTTACCAAAATAGAACTCTGCTTACTTGTTAAGGTGCAGTTGAGAATCTAAGAGAATACTTTCAAGCCCCTCAACAATTGCCTCAACATCTTCATTCTATATCAAGAAAAAGATAAAGAGAAATTCTTGAAGTCTATGCTGAAAGAGCCTGACAGATTAAAGCTTGTATAGTACAAGTAAAAATTAATCTTGCCCCAAGACCTACAATAAAAGACTCTTCTTTATTAGAAGAAACCTTATGTGAAGACAAATGAACTGCATATTAGCAATTCTCATCCTTGTCATCACAATTCTCTTTTGCTTTATAGCAATAATCATTTCAACCATCCTTAAAAACAGAAACTAATCTATTTCCATCCAATTCTCCTTCAAAGCCCTAAATTATATCTATTGATTTACTATTGAATCACTGGTACCTGCTAATCTCAATATTGCTAATAATTTTTGGAACAATGATTGGTGATTGATGAACATCATCCTAATTATTGTTCTCCTTTTCATTATCATTCTCCTGATCACTTCTCTCACCACTTGTATTCAACACTTCCATCAAAAAATCCAAGATATCAAATCCTACTCTCTTCAAGATATAGAGATCCCTCCTCTTCAAATCCCATCTAGAGCAATAGTGACCAATTGGCCATTATTGCACACCAACTATGTGATCTTATTATATCCCACAGTATATACCAAGATATATATATAGACACAGTAATTCATTAGACAACTAACTCTTTGAGTCAATAACAAAAAAACCCCCTTCACCTTTATTCAACATGTCTAACCTAGCCTCATCCAGAGCTGCTGCTAGCACAGCATGCATTATTCAACAAGAATGGATAGCTGTCCTAACTACATTGCAAAATGCTGAACAGCAACTCAATCAAGTAAATATTGAAAGAATTTGACTTGAAGCAAATCTTAGAACTGCAGCTCAATAGTTAACCAATGCTGTTACAGCACAATGCAAAGCTGGGAACCACTTCAAGCAACTTCTTGATTTATACCAATGGGCAGAAATAATAATCCATATCCAAGAACCTCAATCATTTGTAGGATCTTTGAAAATAGAAGTATTTTCAAACCCTGAAATTTATGATGGATTTCCATCAGAGTTCAAAGAATGGTGGACTAAAATAAAAGCATGGATTGATTGCAATCCTAAGCAATTTTCCACACTAGTTCCAAGCACCTTAGAACCAGGACAATTTACCACAAAAGTAAACATCAAAGCATATGCCTATGCAATTCTATCAAGATTCAAAGGATTCAAAGAATTACACTTTGCAAAAGTCAAAATCACTAAACTTGTAGATCAAATCTCAGGTCTTACAAGCTGGTGATGCCTTACAAGGAAGATTGAAGAGATCTTCTAACTCCAGTTACAAAAAGATTGAAAAACTAGAGAGATCAGTCAATTCAAACAAGATTGTCTCTCAACCAATGCATTCATATTGAAATGGCAAATCCTCTTTCATCAATCTGGTATTCTAGATCAATTTGAAATTTGGTTGTTAGAAAACAATACAAGAAAGAATATCATAGAAGAGATGTTTTGAATCAAACAATGAAAACACTTAGTGAAAGAAATAGTTCAAGTCATTTGACAAATAAACTGAACAAAAGAAGAGTATTGTCTCTTCTCTCACCCAAAGAAGTTCTCTTTATATTAATCCAAATGCAATAAATATGCCATGAATGTAGATGTGTTAGAAATTGTAAAATATTACAATTGCAAAGAAGGACATTGGACAGACAAATGCTCAAAAAAATGTTGCATATATTACAAGACAAGAAAACATTCACATCTTTGCAAGTTCCATCTGATAAACAGATCAAAGTTCACAAAAGAATTAAAATCAAAAGGTAAGTCAAAGGATAAGGACAAAAGATTCAAAAAATCTAGGAAAATCCAAGCTTTAGACATAAACTCAGATTTTGACTCTGAATCTTCAGAATCAAAAGATGAAGACCTTCCTCATGCCATTAGAGGCATGAATTATGAAGAAATGAAGGCATTCATCTTTGATATAAAAGATTTTGAACAAAAGGAAAAAGCCTTATAGGTTTAAACTCTTAGAATGTTCAAGTCTGTAAAACTACTTCTGAACAAACTATACAAATTCCTTTACCCTCAAAATTACCAATTCAAAAAACATCTGAAAATGTCAAAATCCCTATTCATGAATTAGGATACACCACAAGTCTAGATCTCTACTTATCTGAATCCAAAGACATTTTACCAGAACAGCAAGCTGTTATTGATACTAATATTCAAGTGGCAATACCTTTAGATGTCTATGAAAGAATTGCTTCTAGAAGTGAACTAGCAATCAAATCTAGAATTTGCATTAGTGTAGGAGTCATAGACTCTGATTATCAAGGAAATCTCATGGTTCTGTTAATCAATCAAGATAGCACTAGGTGCATTGCTGTATGCAAACTTAGCAAAGAGGAGTAGATCCATCCAGTTGTCCTATTAATAATTACAATATATCTATAAGTATTGTTCTAGGATTTGATTAGTGCACTCTATTTGTTTGTTGCCCTTTGGATATCATCCAGAGGTGAAATAGAGACACATATCAAGAGCTTTACCCAAGGAGCAGAAGAAATGGAATATAAACTCAGAGTCTCTATCAGAAGTGATATAGGAGGGAACTCTATGCTTGGAGAAGACATTGATGAGGAACAATCTAGTGAGATCAACAGAGGTAACAGTATTATGAGTTGGAATGAAAATTGCCTGTTTTAACAATCTATCAACAATCACAAGGATTGCAGTAAAGCTAGAAGAAGGCAAGAGTTGTTCAATAAAATCTATGGAGATGGAGTTCCATGGCTTCTCCAGGACAGGAAGTTGCTTAAAAAGTCCATAGGGATAATATTGGGAAATCTTGGCATAAGTATATATTATACAAGAATTGACATAGTTCTTGACAAAGGAGCATATCTCAGGTCAGATATATTCATGATGGATGAGCTCCAGGGTGTAGTTCTATCCAAAATAACCAGCAGTAGGGTGATCATGGAATATATGAAGAATCTGGAGTCAGAGATCATCTGCATCAGAAATATAAATGTACTTGTCATAAAAGAGAAAATATTTTGGAGATATGGTCCAGTATGGATCATTGATTGACTTGGCAGAATGGAGAGAAGAGGAGATAGGATTGGAAGAGAGGAAGAACAAAATGTCAGAATGGAGTTGCTCAATGTCAATAATATAGAAAGCCTAGAGAACTGGAGATGCAAGATAAGTAGCTTGCAAGGATATAGTGAGTTGGTCCTATGTGAAAATGGACTTGAAATTTCCAGGGTTAATACAAGTGTAGTGCTTGTCCCTCTCTTTGGAATAGATGTTCCAGCATCTAGTCAATGTGTTAGGCTTGGCACCAAGCTTGCCCAGATGGTAATAAATAATGAGATTGAATTGGCAAAGATATTCCAACCAGTAGACCTGTCAGCAGGTTAGAATTTTACTGGAAGTAAAGTATTCAAGATTCTGGTGGTTCATATAAACAGTAATCAAAGCCCCAAAGCCCTCTATATAGTGATACCATTGCATAAATGTATCAAAAATTACAAGAAGTTCCTTATCATGAGTGTCATAGTTCAGTTCTGTGTCCTGGAGGGAATAAGAGTAGAATACAACAGGATGAAGTTCCTCATTAGGAAGAATAAGGGAAAGGATCCTTGCAATAGTATAATTGGAGGCATTAGCCTCTACAATGATAGGAAGGTCCAGAGTCCAGTGAACTAGCACTGGAGTGGAGGTAAAGGCTATCTTGAGCAATTAAAAGGCCCTATAGCAATTCTCAGAGAAGTTCCAAGAGGCATTCTTGCAAATAAAGTGGATCAAAGGAATGACTATATCAGCATAATTATAAATGAAGTGGTAGTAGAAATTGGCAAACCTAAGGAAGGATTGAACATCCTTAACCTTCTGGAGCTCTAGTCAATCTGTAATTGCCTTAATTTTATCCTGGGCTATAAAGAGACCAGAGAAAGAGAGAATATATCTGAGGTATTTAATACTCTTGGAGTTCCATTCACACTTCTTTAGCTTCAGGTAGAGACTATTGACACAGAGATATTAGAGGACTTTCTAAACATGCTTGTGGTGCAACATAAGATTCTGAGAGAAGACTAAAATATCATCAAGATAAACTACAATGAAGATATCCAAGATGTTTGCAAAGATGCTGTTGACAAACTGCTGGAAAGCTATAGGAGCATTAGTAAGTACAAATGACATAATCAACCATTTATAGGAGCCATAATAAAGATGGGCAGAATTGGCCAAAAAGAATAGAGATAGGGTCAGAGGATGGGATATGACAAGATGGATCCAAGTATGGTCAATAGAAGAATGAGAATGGAGATGTCTCTCTCTATTTGATATTCAGTAGGAGTGGTGTTTAATTGGTGTCTAATTACAATCTGGCTGTTTCTATCTGAGTTCTTTAGCAATAAGCTATTGTAAATCCAGTTGTATTCCTTCTTGAATAAGACAGTCAATATCTGTATTGATCTATATCTTATACAATAGTTTATAGATACCAGAACCAATAGCTGTGATGTCTGATCCATGATGGATGGAGTTTGAGGTTGGGACATATAAGTGATAGTTAGATGACATGTGGCTAAAGAGGAGGAGTTAGATATGGATGGAGAGTGGTTGTGGTATAGAACATGGAGCCATTCTCATAGGGTACCAGTCTAATGGTTTGCTTAAAAATATTGGTGACTTTTAAGGAGTGGAGTATGCTAGTGAGTGGAAAAACCAATAAGGCCAGTCTTATTTGTTTACATGGTTAAGTGGTGGTGGTGAGCAAGCTAGTTGCTGCTTATAGTCTTTGAAACAGCCAACTTACTATTTGGATCTTGCTAGACTCCAAAAGCAATATCAGTCACTTGCTGATAAGACAATAGGCTGGTAATACTGAAGTAAGCATCAACCTGAGTTTAGGTGTCTAGGGAATCTGCCACTATATCTTCAGACAATGGGAATTATCCAATAGAAAGTGGAGAAAACTCCAAAAAGGACAAGACTGGGGGGAACATCTTCAATTTGGCTGTCTTATATACTATTTAATTGGAACTCCAAAGCAGAGCTTGAATTACATGAGGGCAGGTAAATAGATAACTGGATCATATCCTATTGATTGGAGATAAATAACCTAATTCTTGTACATAATATAAGATAAGAGTAGCTTATGCTGTTGGCTTAACAAAGCAGAGCTGTGGATTGCTGACTGAGTAATGAGTCAGTGCTGTGCTTTGATGAGTCATTATCTTGAGATAAGGGCTATGCCTGGGTTGAGGGTATGATATTATAGATAAGTGATAAGAGATAAGAGTCTAGGCTTTTGGCTATGCTTGATGAGTCTGGACTATGATGTCATTGGTAATATCATGGGTCTGGGTGTGTCCATCATGTGACTTGTCATGTGATGTGGCTGTGTAAGTTATGTGACCTGTGGAGACTTGAGTTGAAGAGAATAGAGAGAAAAGTAAGGAAAAAAATAGTGGAAAAATAGAAATAAAATAAAGGAGATACATAGTGTTCATAATACAATTCCCTTCTTAAAGATTAACTTCCAGGCAATTGAAAGGAAGTATCAACCTTTCAGATATTGGTTTTCCACAATGGTAGAAAATGTCAAAGAATTGTACTTTGGACATTTGAAGTTTTTAAAATATACTTGGTTGTGATTTGTGGAACTTTGCTACTGTGTCTGGTGTATTTTTGAGGTTAGCAGCTGGTTCCCATGTGCATTCATCGTCTTTGTATCCTTTCCAGTAAACTAAGTATTCAAGGTGTCTGTTTTTGAATCTTGAATCAACAATGAATTTGACTTCATATTGTTCTTCATGATCTTCTATGACCAGAACTGGTCCAGATTTGAATATGGGTTGTTTGGTAAGATGTTCTTTGTATGGTTTGATGCACAGTACATTTACAACTAGGTGGATCTTTATTGAAGATGGAAGGCAAAGTTTGTAGACATTAGTTTCTTTTGTATCAATGATGTCATATGATTTGATCCATCATTATGTTAATTTGCACAATACATGAGATAGCTTTAAGTTTTCTGTTGAAAGCCAGATTTTATCACCAATAGCATATTGAGGTGCTATTGAGTGGTATCTATTTGCTTGTACTTTCATGTAATTGTACTTTCACTAAATTGTCTTTGACTTGTTCAACTATATTTTTGATTTTATCAATGAAGTTGTTGGTAGCAGGTGCTTTTGACTAATGTTGTTTGAATCCAAATTAAGGGATGTAGGAATGTGTGACATCAAGAGGTGTCTTTTACATAGAAGTTTTCCTTTTTGAATTGTATGAGAATTACACAATTGGTAATCATTTAATCCATTCATGTTGTTTTTCTAATGTGAAGATATAAAGATATTGTTGAAGGTCATGATTAATTTGTTCTATTTGTCCATCTGTTTGTGAATGAAAGGCTATGGAAAGTTTTGGTGTGATTCCTAGCCTTTTGCACAAATCTTTTATAACATGTGATGTGAATTGTGGTCCACAATCTGAGATTATTGTTTGGGAAAGGCCATGGGTTTTCCAAACATGTATTAGATAGAGTTTTGCTATTTTTAGTGCTGTGATGGACTTGTTGCAAGGGATAAATTCTGTTTCTTTTGAAAATCTGTCAACTATAACCAATATAGAATCATATCCATTGGATTCTGGTAGGTCTGTAATGAAATATGTGGAGATGTCTTGTCATAGTTCATGGGAAATTGGAAGTGGTTGAAGTTTTCCTGAGGTTACATGGTTTGAGTCCTTAAATCTTGCACAACAGTCACAGCATGAAATATAGTCTTTCACAAATGTTGGTAGTTGTGGCCATATATATGATTATTGGATTAATTCTAGTATTTTGTCATATCCTGGATGTTTTGCAATGAATGTATCATGGTATAATTGGAGGATTTCCAGTTTTGGTTTATAATTATCTGATATGATGAGTTTGTGGTTGTTATAACATGGTTCTTTTAGTTTGGAGACTTTTTCTAGGATAAATGAGTCTTTTGTAGTGATTTGAACTGTTTTAATCATGGAGTTAGAAATGAGTTGGATTCCTTGATTGTCTTGATCTATTCCATTTGCATGATCTTCTCTTTTGAATAAAGCATCTGCTTTTATCATTTGAGTGCTTGCTTTATAAATCCATTTGAAATTGAATTTTAATAGATATTGGACCCATCTTGCTTGTCTTTAGTTTAGATTTTGATGTTTCATGAACCATTGGAGGTTTTCATGATCATTTCATATTTCAAATTCTTAATATGCTCCTTTGAGGTAATGTCACCATTGTTCCAGTGCTCTGATGACACTGAGAATTTCCTTGTCAGCTATAGGATAATTGTATTCTGCAGGGTTAAAGAAGTAGAAGGAGAATGTGACTGGATGCCATTTGTCATTTATTTGGATTGACAGTACTACACCTGATGCAAAGTCTGAGGCATTTGTTTCTAAGCAAAACTATGTGTCAATGTCTAGGTATGCAAGATTTGAGATCATGGTAAATCTTTGTTTGAGTTTATTAAAGGCTAATTCTTGCAATTGTGTCCAAATAAATAAAGTGTCTTTCTTAGTTGGATCAATTAAGGGTCTTGTGAGTTTGAAATATCTGTTGATGAACCTTTGGTAGAAATTTGCTGATCTGAGGAAGCTTTTAACAGCTTTAATAGAGGAAGGTGTTGACCATTTGAGAATAGCTTTCACTTTCATGTTGTCCATCTTAATTCCATTTTCATTTACAATCATTCTGAGAAATTTGACTTCTTTTGTTTGAAAGGTACACTTTTTGGATTTGACAAAAAGGTTGTTCTTATCCAAGAGTTTGAGAACTTGAAGAACTACTTTATTGTGTTCTCTTGAGTCATTGGTATTCATAAAGATCATGAAGTCATTCATATAGATGACAACTGTTGCATCCATTTCTATGAATATTTCATTTATTATGATCTGAAAGGTTGCTGGAGAGTTGCAGAGTCCAAAGAACATTACAAGTGGTTCATAGGATCCTTTGTGGCATATAAAAGCAGCTTTTCATTTGTTGCCTTCTTTAATGTATATGTTATTGTATCCCCAACATAAATCCATTTTCATAAAAAAAACTTTGCACTTCTGAGCTTATCAACAAGTTGGAAGATGAGCAGTAATGAATAGTTGTTCTTGACAGTATGTTCATTAAGATAACAGTAATCTTGTGCCATTCTTTTTCATTCATCTTTCTTTGGGACAAAGAATACTAGTGATGTTTGTGGAAATTTGCTTGATCTAATATATCCTTTTCACAATTAATTATTGATGAAGTCAGTTACTTTCTATTGTTCATCAGAAGAGAGAGGGATCATTCAACCTTTCTTTGGTTCAAGAGAATCTTTAAGATCTATGGCATGGTCCCATGGTTTTCTAAGGGGTATGCATTCTGATTCTTTCTTTGAGAAAACATGGAGATACTTGTGGACTCTTTTGGCACAGATTCTTCCACTAGGATCTCCTTTGGTTTGAAAGAGTCTTCCTTTTTAAGGATTTGAATATATCAAATTGAATCTCTTTCTTCTGATTTGATTTGTTGTATGAATGTGGATTTATCATTCAATATGTGATAGTCTATTGGAAATCTTGTCAATTTGACTGTTCCAGTTGTTTAATCAATTTCCAGGTTGTGGCATTTAAGCCATATATAACCAAGGATGAGTTGGTGTTTTCCTAAGTCAGTGACTTTGACAGTAACATATTCACAGTGATCTTGATAGTCTATAAGTATTTCTGCTGTATGAATAATATTTCCAGCAGAGTTTGGTGTTCTGTCTACATTGTAGACTTTTATTGGTTTCAAGAGCTGTTTAAGAGGTAATTGGATTTTCTTAGCCCATGTTTGATTGACAAATGTGGTATTTGCTTCACTGTCTAATAAAGCAGATGCTTTAACAAATCAATAATAAAATATAAGGGGGGCAATTTGAATAGACATAATAATATCTTGTTTTGTGAAGGATCTGATTTTAAGGTCTTGAGAGGATGAAGTACATAAGTTGATTCCTATGGATCCAAATTTTGTCTGCTCTTTTTGTTGTAGGTAGCTCAACTACTTCAACTATTTCAAAAGAATGGATTTTCTCTATGATGAGCTGTGCAATTTAATCATCTGGGTTTACTTTAAATGTTTCTGTTCCTTGATTTATTAACAGAACCATGAGGTTACCTTAGTAATCAGAGTCTATAACTTCTACACTAGTGTCAATTTTGAATTTAACAGCCAGGCCACTTCTAGGGGCAATTCTTCTATAGGCATTTAAAGGTATTGCCACCTAAATATTAGTATCAATGACAGCTTGCTGTCCTAGTAGAATATCTTTAGATTTGGATGAATAAAGATCTAGTCCTGCAGCATGCTCTGATCCACAGATTGGGATTTTTATATTTTCAGATGTTTTTTAAATTGGCAATTTTGAAGATAAAGGAATTTGCATAGTTTGTTCAGAATTTGTTTTACAGACTTGAACATCCCAAGGGTTTAAGCCTAAGGGGTTTTTTCCTTATATTTAGAATCTTTCATATTGAAGAAGAATGTCTTTATTTCTTCATAATTTATATCTTTAATGGCATGGAAAAGGTCTTCTGATTTAGAATCTAAATCTAAATCCATATTTAAGGCTCAAACTTTCCTAGATTTCTTGAATCTTCTGTTCTTATCTTTTGACATATCTTTTGATTTAAGTTCCTTAGTGAACTTTGACCTGTTCATTGGATTGAATTTGCAAAGATACAAATATCTTCTTGTCTTGTGACATATACAACATTCTTTTGAGTATTTGTCTGTCCAGTGTCCTTTTTCTTTGCAATTGTAGCATTTTGTGATTTCTAGTATATCTATGTCCATAGTATATTTATCATGCCTGGACTGATACAAAGTGAATTTCTTGGATTGGAAGAAAAGATGGTACTCTTCTTTTATACAGCTAATTTGCTGAATAATTTGGATTATTTCATCTATGGAGTTTTTCTATTGTTTGGTTGAGAACATCTCTTCTATAATGTCCTTTCTCATATTGTTTTCAAGTAATCAAATTCCAAATTGTTTGGATATATGGGATTGATGAGAGAGAATCTTCCATTTCAATATGAATGCATCAGTTGAGAGACAATCTTGTTTGTACTGGCTAATCTCTCTAGTTGCCCAATCTTTTTGCAACTGAGGTTGGAAGGTTTCTTCAATTTTCCTTGTTATGCATTTTCAACTCATAAACTTGGTGGTTCCATCTATGAGCTTGGCAATTTCTACTTCAGCAAAGTGTGAGCCTTTGAATCCTTTCAGTCTTGATAGGATTGTATAGGCACATGCTTTCACATTTACTTTGGTAATAAAGATTCCTGGTTCAGCCATATTTGGAGTCAAGTTGGTGAACTATTTAGGATTGCAATCAATTCATGCTCTAACTTTGGTCCACCATTCTTTGAATTTGGATGGGGATCTATTATAAGTTCCAGAGTCTGGGAATACTTCTATCTTTGAAGATCCTGCAAATGGTTGAGATAATTTTTGGCCATAAGGAGTAGTTACTGTTCATTGGTATAAACCAAGAAGTTGTTTGGAGTGATTTTTGGCTTCTTGTTGTTTAGTTACAGCATCATTGAGTTGTTGTGCTGCAGTTCTTGGGTCAGTTTCTAGTCAAGTTATTTCAGCATTTACTTGGATAAGTTGCTGTTCAATATTTTGTAAAGCATTCAAAATGGCTATCCATTCTTGCTGGTAATCTGTACTGATGTGGTGGCAGTTCTGGATAAGGCTGGGTTAGACATATTGGATGTAAAAGGGATTTTATTAACTCAAAGAGTTAATTGTCTACTGAACTACTGTGTCTATATATATATCTTGGTATATACTGTAGGATATAGTCATGTCACAAAGTTAGTGTGCAATGATGGCCAATTGGACACTATTGCTCTAGATAGTATCTGAAGAGATGGGATCTCTATGTCTTAAAAAAAATAGGCTTTGATGTCTTGGTTTTCTTGATAGAAATATCAGATACAAGTGATGAGTGATGAGATGAGGAGAATGATAATGAAAAGGATGGCTATGATGAGCAGTGCATTCATCAATTACCAATCATTGTTATCATTGTTATTTCAAGAGTTGTCAGCAATGTTAAGATCAATAGATACTTGTGATTCTATAGTAAATTTATAGATATGGTTTGAAGCTTTAAAGGAAAAGCAAATGGAGATGGATTAATTTCTGTTTTTGAGAATTGTTGAAACAATAATTGCTGTAAAGCAAAAGAGTATTGTGAGGGCAAATATAAGGAATGCAAATGTCTAATTCATTTATTTTCACAAAGTGTTTCTTCTTCTAAAGAGATTGATTCTTCAGTGACAATAGATTTTGGAGCAAAGTTAATTTCTACTTATGCTGCACAGGCTTGGATTTGTTGGGCTCTTTCAGCATAAGCTTGAAATATTTCTTGTTGTCTTTGCCTTGAAATGGGACAAAGATATTGAGGGACTTGAAAATATTCTCTCAAGTTTTCAACTGCACTCTGGTGGATCAGAAGAGTTATATTCTGATAAGGAGGAGGAGCTCTATGTTTAACTATGATAGATCTAGTATCTATTATAGTAATGACAGTAACAGTGAGATATGTCAAGGAGGAGGTGAGGACATAGAGTAGAGATATAAGGGCCAAAGTCAATACCAGGATTGTAAGGATGAACCCAAGTATAGTCAGTAGAAGGACAAGGACAAGAACATCTCTCTCTATTTGATACTTGGTAGAGATGGTATTTGATCAATGTCTGATTACAATCTGGCTGTCTCTATCTAAGTTCTTCAGTGATGAGCTGTTGTAAGCCCAATTGTATTTCTTTTCAAATAATACAGTTGACATCTGCATTAATCTATATCTCATATAGAAGTTTGTGGGTACCAGAACCAATAGCTATGATGTCTGATTCATGGTGGAGAAAATGAGGAATTAGGGCACATGGGTGATAGTTAGATGACACATGGCTAGAGGGGAGGAATTGGATGCAAATAGATGATGGGTGTGATACAAGATGTGGAGCTATTCTCACAAGATACTAATCTAATGATTTACTCAAGGATATTGGTGACCTTTGAGGAGTAGAGTATGCTGGTGAGTGGAAAAACCAATCAGGCCAGTCTTCATTGTTTTCAGAAATAAGTGGTGGTGGTAAGCAAACTAGTTGCTGCTTATAATCTTCTGGTTTAACATCATTTGGATCAACATTTAAGGAAATAAGTGAGGAGCAAGACTTAACTCTATTGTATTCTTCTATTACTTGATGGAGTTCTTCACTCAACTGGTAATCCTGGTTAATTTTGTGCTGATGTCAGCTATTTCCTAACAGCTATATGCAACTAGTCAATATTAGATAAGGAAAATGTCTTCTTTCTTCCAACTGCAACCAGGACTTTTTGTCTGATGTTTCTGGCATAAGAGATGCCAAATATAACTTGCAAGAGGGTGGACATTTAATCCAGTAAGCATCAGTCTCATCTTATGACCTACATCAAGTATTACTAACTAATGGCTGACTTCAGTTGATAGAGGTGGTAGATGTTGATGATGAAGTGTCTTCAACAGAGATGGTATTTGATCTTGGTGAGGATAAGTCCATAAGCAAGAGGTATATGGTGGAGGTGATGAAAGATAAGTCTTGTTCTAATGAAACAGCCAACTTACTATTTGAATCTTGCTAGACTTCAAAGACAATATTAGTCACTTGCTGATAAGACAATAGGCTGGTAATACTGAAGTAAGTGTTAACCTGAGTCCAGATGTCTAGGGAATCTGCCACTATATCTCCAGACAGTGGGAATTACCCAATAGAAAGTGGTGAAAACTTCAAGAAAAACAAAACTAGAGGAAACACCTTCAGTTTGGTTGTCTTATATACTATTCAATTGGAACTTCAAAGCAGAGTTTGAATTACATGAGGGCAGGTAAATAGATAACTGGATCATATCCTATTGGTTGGAGATAACTAACCTAACTCTTGCATATGATATAAGATAAGAGCAGCTTATGCTGTTGGCTTGACAAAGCAGGGCTGTGGATTGCTAACTAAGTAATAAGTTAGTGCTATGCTTTGATGGGTCATTATCTTGAGATAAGGGCTGTGCCTGGGTTGAGGATATGATGTCATAGATAAGCAATAAAAGATAAGAGTCTAGACCTTTGGCTATGTTTGATGAATCTAGGCTATAATGTCATTGATGATATCATAGGTCTGGATATGCCCATCATGCAACTTGTCATATGATGTGGCTGTGTAAGTCATGTGACCTGTGGAGACTTGAGTTGGAGAAAATAAAAAGAAAAATAAGAGAAAAATAGTGGAAGAGTAGAAATAAAATAAGAGAGATATGTAGTGTTTATAACAGTGGCAGATTTCCTAGACATCTGGACTCAGATTAACACTTACTCCAGTGTTCCTAGTCTATTGTCTTATCACAAACACTAATATTACTCTTTGGAGTCTAGTAAAATCCAAATAGTAAGTTGACTATTTCATAAAAAGAATAAAGAAGAAAAAAAAATAGAATTTTCAATATTTAAAATAGTACAGAATGTTCTGTTTATATAGTGAACAGATATTTGTATGTTCTTATATATAAGTCTAATATAAAGAGATATCTAACTTGAATATTGAAGAGCATAGCCATATGAATCAGCTTACTAGAATATTTTAGTTTGATTCATAATCAAGTGCTGACTGACCATACTATTATGACTGTGAATTGCTGTGGTAGTTTGATTAATGTTGAATCATCCTTATTTATAGTACCTGAATTAGAATGACTTGAGTTCTATCAACCATTAATGGTGATTTGACTAATTTCCATATAAGGAAATTGGTCAGGATTTGGTCAGGATTAGATTTGACCAACTACACTTGATTAGGATTATTATCCTAATGGTTGGTCAGGACTCAATCAGGATTTGATTGAGTACACTAATCCTTGTAACTCCTGATAATATTTCAGCTAATACTTTAATATAAGATGTTTGTCTACAGTATGAGGTCTTTATATACAAAGGAATTGTATTGTCTACAAAAGGGGAAAAGAAAAGAGAGCATACATTCGCCGTATGGACGAGCACAGGAATAAAGAAAAGAATATGTACGCGACATGTATTGTATGGTTGTCCAATAGAAAGGCATACGCGAGAAATGTACTTACAAAGCGGAGAATGGAGACGCGCGCCTGTTCGGGCCGTTTGTGCACCGGATGCGAGCGCGCTTGCATATTCCGACAGTTTATTCCATCATTATTATTCTAATCGTACATCCTCCGCTCATGTCAAGTACTACACAAATTAGTCGGTCCCTCGTAGCGCCAGGAATTCAGACCCTCACGGCGCAAGTTCTGCTATGCACTCAACCTCGACAAATGCTCCCAGCGGCAGGACTGCAACACCGATGCACGTCCTCGCAGGCCTCGCCTCTGGGTCGACAAAGTACTGGTGCACACGACAACAATTCACTCATTGATCGTCATCAAATGGGTGCGCGTGCATACCTCGGTGGTGTATATCTCGTTGAAGACGTCAAAGTCGCGGGCAAAGTTGGTCAGATAGACCGTCACTTTGACTACGTACTCCAGGCCAGACCCGGCACCTACGAGGATCTCCCTCATGTTATCAAGCGCAGCCCTCTATATGTAGAGTGGGTTTGGGACGATCGCGAGCGCAAGGGCACGTACAGTTTGCTGCTGTATACCGCCGATGATAACCCAATTTGAGTCACATCCGACGTTTCCTGAGACGTACACATTTCCGTTTGAGATGACTGCCTGGGCTGTGATAGAGGTTGATCAAATGAATGCACAAGTGGAGTGGCGAAGGGAGACTTGGACGAACAGAAAACGGGTAAAGGCGGTATGGCACCCGGGACGTTGTTGATGATTTGCTTGGGCATGGCGACACAGAGGGAAGTAAGAGAGAGGGGGTGCGAACAAGGCGCTGTTTATGTGCGCAGGGGTCGTCACGGCTGTGTCAGGGAATGCCATATGGGGTTAGTACGAAGTTTATGCTAAAGCATTCAAACTGAAATTACGAAGACAAAGGCTTTTCCCTTAATCTGACAAGTACTTGAAAATGGGGCACCAATGCCCTTATCTTGGTGTGTAGAGGAAAATATACATCCCATAGTATGAGACATGCAGCGCGCGATAAAAAAAAGTTCTGTTATCGCGCCCATACCTTTTGGGGGCACGCAGCGCATCAGGGTTATCAAACATTTACTGTTGCGGTAGAGCTTCTTCCATACAAGACAGCTGTTTGGATGCCAGACTAAGTCTGAAAAAGTTGGATGCATTGCAGATTAAGCAGTGAACCTTGGAAGGATTTATCAGAAGCTGTATTTCAGTGCCATCATCTAGGAGGCATCATAGATCCATACCGTATCATCTGCTCCTACCATCACTCAGCTCGTCACATAGATCGTTCCTGAAATGATACATGTACCCCTCCCCACCGATAGCGTCATCGTAATGCACCGCAAGGTCGTCCACCAACGTGATTAGGTATGGCACGTCCACCTCCCTGATCACGCCAATCCCCTCTGGGTACCACACCTTCCCCTCCTCGGCTGCCCATCGCCAGCGCTGTTGGAACCGGCGTATTCACATATTCATATCAATCACTACCAATGATGGCACAAGATGGCGCACCAGATATCGTATCAACTCTTTATCTCGCGGCATCACACGTTTCCATGCGTCTCTATCGGGTGCGCAAAAGATCCGCAGTGAATCGAATGCATAGGGGCCAACTCCGGGAAAATGCGATGCGAGCGCAGTGCACCCATTAAACAAGAGAGGACCCAGGGACGCGTTCGAACGCTTCGGGCTATGCCTATCCATGAGGAAACGCTCGGATAGCTCCCTTAGCCAATGCACGCGTTTGTTGTACAACCCAAGTGGTCTCAGCAACTCAAGGAGATCATCTCGTGGTGCTAAAAACTTGATATCAGGTACAATAAGTTAGGTATACGCCGCAGCATGACACACCATGTACGAGGTCCCGGGGGGTCGGCCAACGCGATATAATTTTGCAAAAGGTAGGGATTGCTACCTTCCCGGTCGTGACATTAAGCAACCGGACGGCGATGAGAACTTTCCACGGGTCATCTCGTACACTCTCTGTTTGTTTATATGGATCGCGGATTCGGCTCGTTCAGGTAACAGTAGCCACGTAGACGGAATCACCCACCTTGTACGAGTATGGGTTTCAGTCGTCTCAGCATGATCATGAGGTCGTTGAAAAGCTCCGGGCTGTTGTACCATGTTGTTGACTCGTTTGCAATATCGCGAAGTGGTTCATCGAACGAAACATCCGGCGGGGGATACTCAAAATCCGAAGATTCGATACATACCGGGACAGTGAGCATCGGCAAACAGGGGACGAGGGAATTCTTTGCCGGGGAAGACGTGTGCGTGAAATACTTTGAGGTTTTCAACAGTAGCGCTGGTTCCGGAGTAGGAAGTGGAAAGTGCGCACTGTGACAATGACCACCATGTGCCACGACGTCTTTGGGTATGTGGCTGATAGGTAGAGAGGAATAGGATGAGGATGCCACGGTGCAAGTAGATTCCGCAAGGTCTGTCGTCGGACTAGCCAGACGGTCCTGTGGCCTTTCTTTGCGAATAGTCTCCACTGCATCGAGCACTGTGCTATGTGGCCGAGAACACGTCGAAGACATACGCACTTGTTTTGAGATATTCCGGAGGCTGTACCATGTCCGAGACGCGAGCTCGGACTTTACCTGCCATGCGCTTCCGGGCTGGTGTTACACACTCCAGTCCAGCCACTGATTGGCTCGCATGAGAAACCCGCTGACAGCACTTTCTGATCTTTGATCCTCTGCTACTGGCTTGAGTTGTCTATTTAACCAGTGGGAAGACTCAAAGATACAGTTCGAGTGGACATTCATCGTCGCAGTAACTCTGACTCCGAGGACCACCGTCCTTTCCTGACAGATCATTCCGACTCTGACTTCGCTAACGTTTCTTATGTGTGCCTCATGTACTACCTTTTCCGTCGGTACAGCCTCACTCTCGAGTATATAAGACTCCGTAGATAGGGCTGTAAAAATCAATCGACCTCAAACAGAGATCATATCGAACAGTTCTCGCGCGAGCCCCGACTCTTCCGTGTGTTGCCACAGTAAGGGACCAGTACTGGCGATGACTAGGTGTGGCGAATGGCTCTCATCTAGTGCCTCAAGTCGGCTACGTACGGTGTCGTGTTTCACTTCCCCTGAGTCCCTCGCATCTGCAGAACAGAGGAATTACGTTGTGTCTCTGACACTTAACGAGGGCTAACCCGTGCTAAGCCTTCTATATACTGTGCACACACCAATGCGCAAACTTTGGGATTGCTGATCAGTGACTCTCACCTGCCCCAGTTCTGCCAACCACTCAAATGTTGTGTCTACCGGCATCATTTGGTAGTTGTGAGATGGACATAACGTTGCTCAGTACGTCGCAGGCACGTTGCCAGCTCACACTTAACGGCATCACAGGCTCAGAATGAAAGATTTACCTCGCTTATATAGTGGACTGTGAATTTATAATCTTTCAACTGTTAGCGACTGATGGGCTTATAAGGGATCAACAGTATGGTGACTCATAGTATCACCTCCCAGTAACTCGACAATTGCTCTCTTTGCCATGGAACCGAAGAAGCCATGTGCACTACTTCTACTCCCTGTCCTTGCTCTTACCTGGCCAGTGAATGCTCAGTCCGGCGCGCTTCCTAGCAGCTGGCCGCACGTTTACCCCGGGATGCCCAGTGGCGATTTTAGTCCGGAGTGGCAGAGTTGTGTGTATATGCGATTCCTTCTCATCGAGTACACCGGATATATTGCCCTGTACAGACTTCCAAGTAACCGACAGTCTCCCCAACGTCACGTGGCCCCTTTCCCGCAACTGGGCAGGGAATATTCCTGTTCAGAGAGAGGGCCATCCAAATAATACACTCTTTTTCTGGGCATTCGAGTCGTCCAATAGCTCATTCACCACCCCAAGCAAAAAGCCATGGGGCATCTGGTTGAACGGAGGGTGTGTTTATGTACTTCCACATTTATTCGGCTAATTCAGTGCAATCCAATAGCCCTGGTTCTTCTAGTCTTATTGGGCTCCTCTTGGAGGTCTGTATTATCACTCGGCGTATCAATTTGATATCATACTGTACACAGAATGGGCCTATCCATATATCGAGTAATTATTCATTGTTCGAGAACCAATATGCTTGGACCACTGTGGCTGATTATGTCTGGCTCGACCAGCCAGTGTAGGTTTCCGTGCGTTTTTGTGTTGGTGAGTCTGACGAACTTGTTCAGGGGGGTTGGATTTAGTACTGCCGACTCAAATGGGTATAGTGAGTTTGCTACACGCTGTGACTTAAATCGATGTCGACTCCACACAAAGTACACGACGAGAACCAAATGGCAGTCGACTTTGTGAGATTTGATCGTTTATACTCCACGATCAAATACTCACTCATTACCCAGATGGGCTTCCTGGACAACTTTGTCAAGGTATTCCCCAACCTCGCAACTCGTCCCTTACATATCACAGGCGAGAGCTATGCTGGAATGTATATAGTGAGTGCTTCATTGCTCAAAAAGGACCCTGGCCCGTGACATTCTTGCAGCCATACATTACCAAAGCTTACTTCGAGATGGATAACCCTCCCGTCGACCTTGCTAGAATCGCCATCGGGGATGGAACGCTTGTATCTGAGGAGGCCTTCAATCTTTCACCCGTGGTCAGCGTTATAGAGACCTACCCGCAAATCATCGGCTATGATACCGAAGTTTTGGAGTACTTTCGTGAACAGTCCGTGAGAACCAATATGGCGGAGAGCAAGTACTGACCCATCTTCAGGGCTTCTCTCTGTGGCTACAATCTGACACTCCAATATCCTCAGCCTGAGCCCTTCCCAACCCTGACATATATATCTGGCGATATTCCAGGCCTAACCAGTGTGACTTCAGCAAAGTACAGAACGAAGCTGACGAAGAGCGAGTTCATGCGAGAAGCTGAAAAGCGGTTCACTGCCAGGCTTGCTAAGCGAAATATTCCTCTTTCAAAAGATGAGAGGACCTATGCACGTGAAGCATGGCAGCGCAGCCTCGTCGGTCGCGCCAACGGGACTATTGATCCTTGGTACGGTTGTCAGCTCTACGAGGAGATGCTCGACTACGCGATCAACTTTACATTCCCTTGGTGTACGCATTTCCTGTCACGGTACTTTGATGGTTCGCTGATCATGAACCGGTATCATAGCTTTGAGCAAGAGCTCAGGCGGAATGTTCGACGTGTACAACATTCCTGATGGCCTGAACCCAGAACCACCTATTCATGCATCCGTCTTCCTAAACGGTCTGCCAATAACCTTATGTCAGTAACTCATTTACCAATGTTTGTTCCCTTTAGACGCACGAACTCGTGCTGCGATCCATGCTCCTACAAGCCAGGATTGGACACTGAGAATCAACTATACATTTGGCCAGTGTAAGCATATTTTTTCCGTGTCCATTACAACTGCAATAATCCCCGCATAGATAATTCTTATGACGATCCAAGTATGTTTCATCTCTTCTTTCGAGACTATTCAAAGGTTGCTCAAATAGAATTTTTCCAGGCGTCGTGTAAGTGCTACGATACATTCTTAATTTCATTTTCTCAAGAGACGTCCAGGCCAATGGCATTCTTGAGTGACCTTGCGACGAACGCAACAGCACACAACATGTCAATAATTATATTTTCTGGAAACGACGATTCCCTTGTTCCCCATCTTGGTTCTCAAAGTGGGTCACCTATCGTCTTCATTCGAGCTCCGGCTTAGTTGATCTGCATCTAGTAACCATTCAGGTATGATTCGGGTGACAATCCGCGGGGTCATGATACTGATTGATTCTATTTCACAGAATACAACATTCGATGGTATCCGTGGCTTCACTCGCCAGCCAAAGACGCCGTGGTACAATGACGATGGCGAATTCGCGGGCATCATCCATCAAGAACGTGGCTGGAAATATGCCCTGGTGGTACACGCGGGGCATCTTCTGAGTTACACCAATCCCGTCTCTGTCAGCAATGGTTATCTTTATCGTTCTACAAAGTCTAACGCCAGCTGCAGTCCCTCACACTTGCTCGGGAGTTTATCTTTGGCAATAACCCGACAGGCCTCGTCGTCCAGAACGGCTCTGGGCCGGTCGTTGTGATTGGTGGAGAGACGGCCTGTGTGGAAAATGAAATCATTCCTGGTCAAGAAGGTATTTATTATGGTTCCGCTACGACTGCCTCCACCTATTTCTTTCCGGTTGCCACCGTAAAATCATGGAGGGACTTCACCGAAACCGCTTCTCCGTATCCTATACCCTGACGTTGGCACACATATTGACCCAGTCAAACAAATTTCAAGACATGAAAACCGAAGACCTCGCGCTTGTTGCTGCGATTAATGACCAGTTGGTTTTCCCTTCACCGTGCCACTATCCCTTCTGTTCTAGTAGTGGATGAACATTGATGTGGGTTCGACATCATCGACATCAACTTGGATAATTAAATATTCTTACCAGCCACACTTTTTCTTTCTCCCAGGGCCATATGATGTGCATGTAACCTGCTATACTCATGAAATGAATGTCCGTGCCACCATGTGTGATGCTCTCCTATCCTTGGGCTCTCAGGAGGCGAAAAGGACTATATTCCTCTAGAGCTGCGGCGAGGGTCTAATTTAGCACTATTGTCGTGATCGTAAACGACTTCAGACTGCATCGTGGGAGGTCCTTTTGCCGTCATGTTGCACTCGTCTGTTTCATGTGTTCCGTTCAAAAGATCGCATTCACGTCGACAGAGACGCCAAAAGCCCTTTCCACACGAAATCTCTCGCATTTCCACACGACTCACTATATTTTGCCAGGAACAGCTCGTCAGTCGGTGCTGCAGGTACAACATCGTAAACTTTTTTTGCTCTCTAGTCAAAATATGCAGGACGTACCGGAAGGGATTGCGTTGTCTTTACTCCACACATCGAAGACTTCCATCGCTTCTTGGACGGTCAAGGCATCTGGGACTACTACACGTTCTAGGCCTTGGCTATAAGCTTGCAGTATGGGAGAGCGTTTTACGTAGGGTCCACCGTACGTAACAGGTGGAACGTCAAGCGCTTCGGCGAGTTCGAGGGGGATTCGGAACTCAGGGTTCGTCGTCGAGAGAGCTCCGAGAACCGCACCGCGGGCCTACGGGAGTTAAAGAGGTCACAAAAAGATAACGAGGGGGAAACATACGAAATGTCGTTGTCCACTTGCAAACTCAAGGAGGAGTCGTGGCATGGACAAATGGTAGGGCTTGACGGTGGAGAAATGAGGGTCCCGGTACTTTGTCTTGCAATAAATTGCCTGGAAATCATCTATAGCCAACAAGACTGGGAATCTATAGGTATGAAATCGGTCGGACACGTGGAGATATAAGGAGGTGAGGGTTTTCTCACTCGATTTGCTTTTGTAGTTCCTCTATCAGAGCCATCAGAATAGTCGGTGCCAAGGCCCGTTCCTTGGTACCCGCTCTCACAAGGTCGGAAAGTGAGGACCCTGCCGGGATTGTTGCTCTCCGTTCCAGCTCGACATCCACCGTCGTTTTGAGCTGGCCCACTCGATCACTGTTGACAGTCAAAAAGCGTTGTAGTGTTTGGAACGCGAAAGTAGCTTGTTGGTACAAGCGGGTACGAGGATCATAGGCGTATGTGGTCGTCGAATTCACGAGGCTGATCGCTATGGCCGGATAAATAAAAAGGGAACGACTTTGATCAATGAGCACGACGTACCTCGGGGAAAATAGAAAACGATCCAATCACGCGTATGGCAATATTGCAATGCCTGGAGCAACAGGACACTCTTCCCGCATCCGGTAGCACCCGCTGAAAGGGTGTCAAAGCATATTTAGTAAGACGATTCTCGACTTACTGAAAACGAGTCGGTGATTGGCACTCGATTCTTGACTAGCGACGTCAAGTCTATTGACGACGTCTATGGTGAGGTCGCGCACCACAGAGCATGGGGTGGACAAAATTCGGAACTGGGATAACCGTATGAGGCGATTGCTTATACTATAGGCGTCAACATGTTGGCTGACCTCGACTAGTAGATTGCGAGGAAGACCAAATATTCGGAAGGGGTCCTTGTCATTGCGAGGGAATTTGAGTGCTTGAGAAACGACTGCAGACGTTATTGTTTCCTAGAAAAATAGTGCAGACAGAACGAATGAAAATGAATGGATATTTCTTACGGGATGAAAGGGCTGGAGTGTAAGCCGACTAAGATGGTCTGGCTGGAAAAGCGGATGGGTCAACTGTGAAGCTGGCATGGGAAGGAAGGCCTAGAAAGTGTTTGTTAGTGGGATGGTGGAGCGGTGAGACGAGACATACCGTGTCCCTCCTCCGCCTTCCGGTTGGCTGCTCTCCAGGGACGTCTGCACCGTCGCCGTCGGGGCCACCTGTTTTGCGCTTGAAGCTAGATGGGGAAGCATACCCTCTCAGCCGTGCTGGCGTGGACCGTAGCAGGGAACGAGAAACATATCCGCTCAACGTCGCCATTGTCCAGCTGGTCACTTTGCACAATTTCGATCACACCACTGGCAAAGAAAAATGGATCACGTGATCCAACGCGTCGCGGTGGTTTCTCGCTTTTTGTCGCGTTTACGCTGCCAATGCTCGCGTCTTGACCAGAACCATCACCCATCTACACGTCGACGCCGGCGCCCAGGATGACCAAACGCAAGTTACCTCCCATCGACGACGACGACCTCGACGAAGAAGCTCTCGACCAACCCAGGAAACTTCCTGCTATTGGTACCAATACGAGCTCACATCCTCAGCCGGCTTCGCGCAACAAGCCACGACCGTTTTCTGGACTCACCAAACCAGACCCCCCAAAACTTACCGTGCCGCGTCGTACTACACGTGCGACTAGCGCTCCTCCCAAGTCCTCTGCTGCAGCAGCCAGGTCCAGGGGACGCGTTCCTTCTGGTCCCATACGCACCATGGATACCCTCCGAAATCTTCAAAATCAAGTCGTGTCCATTGAAAATGCACAGGCCGCTAATACACTCCGTATTGCCCAGCAAATGGATGCTGAACGTGCCAAAGTGGAGGAGATCCAAGCAGACCACCGAGCACTTTACCACGAGCTTGCTTCATCTAGGGAAGCAGAACTAGATAAGCGACGCCAGCTCGTAGACTCGACCGAACAGCTCGAGACACTTCGCAACAAGCACGCAAAGGAAGTATTGGAGTTCGAGATGCAGCTCCAAAAACGTGCAAACGAAATCAAACAGGTTTCAGAGGAACTTCGAGTCACGAAGGATGTCCTTGACAAAGAGCGAGCTACCGTCACGTCGCTCAAGTCTACGGTTTCAAATCAGTCGGCGGCGCAGGTCACTCTTAACACGCAGTTGAACGCGCTTCAGACAGAAAGAAATACGTTGCAAGCACAGCTCGATACAGTAACATCGACAGCCTCACAGCAGAACCTTGATCACCAGTCAGCCCTTAGGCGAATAGTTTTCCTTGAGCAAGAGGCAAGGGAGGCAGAGATGGTCCGCCGAAAGCTGCATAATATGGTCCAGGAGCTCAAGGGCAACATCCGTGTTTTTTGTCGTGTCCGGCCGGTCCTCCCTCACGAACTTGCTTCCTCGCCCACCAGCGGAATGCGTTCGGAGCCATCTTCCAGCAATAATAACATAAATCCGGAAGATTGTGCAAAGGTTCTGGTAGCGGATATCGCCTTTCCTGACAAGAGAGACCACAAAGAGATTGTCCTCACTTCCTCGAGCTCAAGTGCCACGGGTCAAGAGAGAAAGGAAGTCTACGCCTTTTCGTTTGACCGCGTAAGCATTTGTCTACATACCAAAATTACCATTCATAGTTGGGCGCAGGTGTTTGAACCCGAGGCTACGCAAGTTGACGTCTTCGAGGAGATCTTACTCCTCGCACAGAGTTGCGTTGATGGATATAACGTTTGTATTTTCGCGTATGGCCAGACAGGCTCTGGCAAATCCTTTACCATGGAGGGTGGTTCGGTATGTTCATCACAGGTCAAGTGTTTGTCTGTTCAACGGACCCTCGTAGACCGAGGCTACAGTCGGAATGATACCCCGTGCTGTCAACGAAGTATTTAGGGCCGCAGACGCACTGAAGAGCAAAGGCTGGGAATATACCATGGAGGGACAATTTTTGGAAATTGTAAGTGACCCTTCGCTTGTATTTCCACCCTGTTCGAGCGTCACTGACCGGAAAATTACTCAGTACAACGAAACGATCAACGATCTACTCGGGAAAGGCGAGTTTGACAAAAAGAAGCATGAGATCAAGCATGAGAAGACCGCGACCAGTGCAAATACACGAGTAACTGACGTCAACGTGATGCCCCTCCGCACGCCGCGTGAAGTCTCGGCACTCCTGCGACTGGCAAATTCGCGGCGAACCGTGGCGGCAACCCTAATGAACGAACGTTCATCGCGGTCACATTCAGTGTTCACTCTTCGGATTTCTGGGTGTAATGAGCACACGGGAGAGAAGTGTGAAGGGAGCCTCAACCTCGTCGATCTGGCGGGGAGTGAGCGATTAAACTCGAGTGGCGCCGCGGGTGACAAGGAGCGACTCAAAGAAACGCAGAATATCAATCGCAGCTTGAGTGCGCTGGGAGACGTCATCGCAGCGTTGGGCGAGAAGGGGGAGAAAGGGGAAAAACACATTCCCTATAGAAATTCGAAGGTGGGTCGATCATGTGTGCATGCTCTCTCGCACTTCCTCTCTTATTTGATTGGTGATCGAGTGGGGATCTTCGCTAACCTGTGCTGCCGTGCCTCCCTTGCTCCCCGATTCTTTGCCCTGGGTAGCTCACTTACCTTTTGCAATATTCATTGAGTGGACACTCGAAAACGCTGGTATGTGCATTGTTTGCTTTGATGTTGGCTTTGCTTTCCAAACGCTGTGTTCATGTTCGGTGTTTTGCAGATGATCTTGAACCTCTCCCCACTTGCCGCACATCTGAACGAGTCCTTGACATCATTGCGGTTCGCCACCAAGGTGAGAATGAATCACGCCATACAGACCCGGTTCGCTCCTCACTACACTCCCGTTCGCAGGTCAACAACACCACCGTCGGTCCAGCCAAGAAGCAGCTCCGCGGTGCGAGTTGATGCAACCACAGCCATTACATATGACGCTGATTGATTGCTATCTCTCCTCATGCCGAGGGTTGTCATTTGCAATCAAGCCATCCGACCACAGACTCGGGAAGATACGCGTTCCTCGCAGTGACTGTATTATGTTACGCGAATACAAGGATACCTCATGTATGGTGCAGGCCAGGTGCGATAACGCACGACGAAGACGCAATCATGTAAACGTCAAGATCGGCTAGGCATTCCCCCGTTTTTCTTGAGCGCCTCACGCCTGACACTGGCAGACCACACGAAAAAGTTACAGCGGTACCTGTGATCCACCTCATCGCGAAGCCGTTCCCCTTTGCCCTTGTCATAACCAGGTCCGACTGGGCTATATGTCCGCCGTTAGATGACCGGTCCGGAGATTTGAGATTACGATTGAAACATTAGTCGATGACATGAAACAACACCCGGAGATGCGGCTAACGTACCGAGAACAGATGAAGAATGTCTTCCCCTTATTTGGCCCTGGTCTGTTCACGGTGTACTCTTTGGCTGGTTCACCGTGGACAGTGCATTTAGGGGGTCGGACTGGCGCCATGAGCTGAGACCACGCTGCTTTGCTGTTGGAGCATGACCCGTTTCCAATGGGAGATAAGAGCGGTGATAGCTCCGCTACTTGCGAGGAAGCGAGGTGGAGCGCGAGCTGATAGTCCGTGGCGAGCTCCGAGGGGAGCTGGAGTGAGTGGGCAGAGGCGTTCCTTTCAGCCTGCGATGTCGACCGGACCAGCTGCGAGGGTGGTAAAGGCTGGGAGGAGTGAGGAACAAAGAACGCGGCAAGGGTGCGTTGTCCGGATCCAGATCCGACATATGAGCCTGGATGCTTGCCTTTGTCCTTCTTTTGTTTCTTGCTTGGTTGTGACGCGACTGCTGCTGTTGGCGGATCCGTCAACTGGCGTTTCAGGGGCGCGACGCGTCTCGTTTGGGGGTCACCACTGCACTCCGAGGGCAAAGGCGTGGATGTTGACGATTTGGGAATAGTTCCGGTCGTGGCCGTGGCCGTTGAGAATGGAAGAGATGCGGAGGCATCCGTAAAGTCTGGATCCTGAATTGGTTGAACCTGAGCGAGGTCCGCTAACACTGCCTCGGGTAACTTCAGAGTGGCGTCAATGGATAAGATAGCCGACGGATGCGATGAAGACGGAGGTGGCGATCCCGGCGGTTGCGAATCGGGGTCCGTGTCGCTTGGTGTCGGTGTTGCTATTATCCCTTTAGCGAAAAATGAGGACAATAACGTCTGCCTGCCGGAGAACTCATCCCAGCGTCGCGCCGCGAGCCGAGGGGGTTCCGTTTGTCCTCCGTCTGCTAGCATTACTTGTCGGAGAGACAACTTCTCACCAGTCGAGGTGGTGATCTCGTCGTGGAGATCAATGTATATGGGGCAGTGGTCGGAACCTTTGAGGGAGGGTTGGATATCGCCGTGTCTGATCCATGGTAGCAGACCCTGCGTGACGAGAATGTAATCTACGCGAGTCCCATAATTTGTCTCTCGCGCAGAGAGCTTGGTGTTCCAGCCTGTGTCATTGGATTAGAAAGGGGAGACTGATAAGGATTACCAAAGATAACAAAACTCGCGTCTTACATGTGTACATTCCCTTTCTGCCAGGCCAAAACGACCGCACCGCATCGGTCATGCTTCCGTTTGGAGTAAGCCAGTTGTAAAACCAGACTCGCGCGGGATGATCATGGAACGTCGCCGCGTTGCTGGCAAGATGGCCATCGCAATGGTCGAGTGGAGCTGCACAGATGTTTATGTCACCGAGCACGATAACCTCGCGTCCTTCGTCGATGAGTTTATTGACGCGTTCTTGCAGCATAAAGTGATAGTTCATCTTGAATGGGAGACGGGCATCAGACGTTTCGTTAGGGCAATAAACATTGATAAGGACGAAAAGACCAAAATCGAGTACGAGGGCCCGTCCTTCCGCATCGAGTGCAACAAGATCGGAGGGAGTATTGTGGTTGTCGTCTGGCATCAATTCTATTTCGTGAGCGGAAGGATATGAACGTGATATGCGCTCGTCCGCCGTAAGCGGGACTTTTGGTTGGATTGTTCCTGAAAGACCCTCTTCCACTTTGAGAGGTGTGACGGTTCGGGAGTCTGTGTACACAGCGACGCCGCTGTAGCCACCTTTGTTGGCGGGGAAAGAAAAAAAGGCGTGAAATGGATCGGGGACAGCAATGTTTCTGTCGAGACTGCCCCGTGAAGCTTTCATTTCTTGGGTGGGGAGATTCGGGTGAGAAGTTTGAACCTTGTACCAGAGAAGCGTGCAAAATGAAGAGACACACCTTGAAAGCAAACGATGTCTGCTTGAAGGTGACAAAGAATTTCGTGAAATGACTTGAAAGTGTTCCATCTACGTCAATCTGAGACGACACGAAGACAGGCGAAATCAAGAATGGGACACGAACGGGTGGTACTGGGGAAGGGTACGAATGCCGTTCTGCGACAAGACCGCGGTCGTAAGGACGGAGGTCGAGCGATTGGTCAAAACCCACAATGTTCCACGATAGGATACGCATACTCAATCAACATGACGGCGCGGGTCGAACGTACTAACGAGCTGGTGGTGATGGTGGCAGTTCGAGTTGCCTAATTCAAGTGTTTGTCACTTTGAAACACTACTACGAATTGTACCGTAAACCTTGCTCGTTAGGTTTACTTCGCGGGACCACGTTGGTGTGGACCGTCCTGGACCGCAATGGGCGTTCATTTCATCATTTCCTTTGCCCTGGCCATGGGACATCACCGTGGTGGGCCTGCCTGCCCGCTGCCAGTCACACTGGTGGTCCTGTTCAGCCTTCATCCAGCCGTTATCTTTCAACTCCACGAGTAAGGTCCACCAGGACTTCTCAGACCGCAGCAGTGAGAAGAAGTCTTTCAAGCACAGCTTCGTATACCTCCCACCATCAGACAACCTGGTCGGTCTATCATACACATCTCTGGGTACGCTTCTCATCATCGCGCGATCGCCTTACTCACACAAACTCCCCTCATCCTCCGTTCTCTTTCAATATTCAATCTCTAGTGTTACTCGTCCCCGTCAAACTTTTTAACATCCGCCGTCGTGGTCGGACTGCGCGGCACTGCATCTCCTTGAATCGCGATTTTTCGCTGCTTTTGGTTGAGAAGCCGATGGCAGTCTATCATGACCGCTCTCGTGATTTCACGCGCTTCTCAACACGTTGTATCAGCACGTCAGATCCATGCTCTACCTCTCTCTTCACTTTTACGTTGACACCGTTTTGGCCAGCTGTCGACAAGAAAGCCATGGGTCCCCTATTGCTTGTCTTTATGTATTCCGCAGACGGGCGTGGAGTATCCTGGACCGAGATAGATTTTAATTAACTATTGCTGACTACATTCCTTCTATGGTCAGCCTGAACTCAGGGTCGCTCAAGTCGCCATGCTTCCACAAGGCAATTACGCGCTGGCTCACTTCGCTGAGTGTTCCGATGGTGTTTCGTAACTCTCTGCATGTGCCGAGCGAGAAAAAGCGGAGGAATGAATCTCGCGTTTTCGCCCACTGCGCGAGGAGCATGGCCAGAACACTCGAAGCTCTGTTTGCATTTCAAAGTCGGAACCACTCCTTCGCCCGCATCCCTTGATTCCCACTTATAGCTCCGTCCATTGGACGAGCTTCTGTTTTCCTGCAGAACTGCCCCGAGCTCGCTCCCTACAACTGTTATCAAGCGATTCTCATGCTACGAGGTACGGTCGAAAACATCCCGCGGTCTCGGTCTCGCTCTAGGGGAGCTCAAGCCAAGACGATAGGCAGCCCTCATGCCACACGGGGCTTTCCTGAAGGGAACCCAAGCATGTCTATCCATAGTCCCTATGCTCGGATGGAATCCAGTGATCCTTTGAAGCGAAAGCAAACGATACTCAGCTTGATCGATATGCTCTCCGAGCTGAGCGGCGACAACGCGGTCGAGGCTGGTTCGTTGCCTTTCTCGTTCATATCATTTTCGCGCCCGTTGACGTTCACCGGTTCCCTTAGATGCCACCTCGCCACCGATGCTGGAGGAGGACTTGCGTGAGTCGCGGTGGTGTCTGCAACGGACAACGTGCCTGATGGGATCTTTGTAGCGACCTCTCTCGATGAGAAGCTATCGAATGCGGGCGCGGAGTTGTTCTTTAGGTTCGAAAAGTAAGCTCTGCTGTTCCATGTCGTGGTCATCTCAACGACTTACCTCTTCATAGACGCGTAGAAAATCTTGACAAGGAGGTGGGCGACACATCCAGTATCACTTACCGACTCTCACCCTGTAGTTTAGCTCCGCGGCTTCGCAAATGCTGCCCGTCAGCTGGGGAGCTCGGTCGGGATTCTCTCTTCCGCATTCAAGTTACGTGAACGGTTGACAAAGATCTTGTTTCTGTTCCGGGAGAACGCTGCGAACCTATATCCTCGCAAAATCGTACGGCAACCCCGCGAGGCCCTTCCCAATCCAAATTTCATGCACCGGCAGCGACGTGCTCCTTGGCGTGGTCAACAAGCTCCCGTCGTGAAACTCATCCTGGAGGACAATTTGGAGCCCGATACACTCCCAGCCCAGTTTGAGAGTTTTGCGAGGGACGTTGTTACCTTCCTCAATTGTCTCAACGAATTCCCAGAGTTTACTGACGAGGCTGTCAACCAATCCATGCGGGGCTTTGAGGCTGACTTGAAAGTATGTCGAATTCCATTAGGCCCACTCACTTGACTTTGACGCCTGTGTCTAGTACTGGGGGTCGTGTCTGACTGAGTACAAGAGTCAGCGCTTGCATATACTCTTCTTCTTGCCTATCCAGACTAACTTAGGTTCTTTACTCAGACCAGTTTCGCTCACCAGCCGTGCAGCGTTATGTGCACGACCTTACCACGGAGATCGGCGATCACATTGACAACATTACGGGGACGTTGTCCATGTTCATCGAGATCGGTGAGTGTGGAGGCGTCATCGGAAAGCAGTGCCTTGATACCCTACACAGGTGTCCCAACAATCAGGTTCCATCAGCAGCATGCTGCGTCGAATCTATTGAATCTGTCGACCGTGGCGACATTCTTCTCTGCGGTCACCGCAACTACGTTACAGTTTTCATATAATTTGACTGGAAATGTGTTGGCAGATTGCGTGAATGCTTTCTGGTTTTCATCGCTGGTGTTCAGTATTGCAGCTGCAGTGAACAGTCTCCTGGGCTTAACTTGGAAGCAGGCTATGTAGTAGGTTCTTGTGGTTTCATAGAGTCGTCCCATGGACTGATTGACATCATTGAGTCGCTCTCCTGGGCATAGGGTTCCGTGGTGGGTTCTCATCTGGATCAAGCGGTCTCCGCTAGTCTTCCTAGTGATGTCCGTTGCTTGCTTCTCCGCTGGGCTCATGCTTTTCACATACTCATCTGGACAGGTGCGCAGACCTGCTCCACTGTCGTCATACGTATTCTTAGTTAGTTTTCACCAGGGACCTGTGACCTCGACGATAATTACCGTTCTCACGGCGAGTCTACCTTCACGACTATTGCATGCTACAGTCTCTCACCCTAATGATAGGCCGTCACGTCGTTTGGTCTTGCAGCTGTCTCTGCTTGGTTCGCATCAGAACGATGGATATTTGTTCAGCACAAGGGACAAAAATGGCTCGAGGAGGTGATTTCAGAAGCCACCAATCGTCTGGCAAACACTCGTATTGCACGAACTAGCCGGATTTCGGTGCGGTGGTGCAGCATGCGTATGGCTGCTGCTCGTGGATACTTGAGACGTCTCACCGGCTGGATCGTCAAACCCAAGAAACCTAAGGACCTGCTTCCGATTGTGGAAACCCCACAGCCTCGGCCGCGTACTCGTGCCCCTCCTCGTCCACTCGTGTATCACCAAGAGCCTGCTCCGTTTGTGCCTAATCCTGAGGCTGCCCTCTCAGTTTGCTCAATTGCCACCGAGAATCCGGCGTCCAGTACTGAAGCACGGACAGACGAGACGACAGAAACGCGCCGCTCTGATGCACGTCAGCGGTTTGTGAATGCAATCCGCTCTGTGATTATGCTTCAGTCCACTGCCCGACCCATGTCCCCACGCAGAAACTCTTCGTTCGATACCCCGATAGCTCCAGTATCAGCAGCCGTGGCAATGTCACCAGGTCGATTCCCGGATCCCGGGACGCCATTGCGTGGGGGTGGAGCGCGGATGGCTAGTGCTATTGACAAACTAAAACCACTGGCCACATCGCAGGAGCTGGCCGCTCACCAAGCTCTTGTCCGACACCTTCAATTCTCTCCAAATGGAAAATACTTGGCGACTTCGAGGTAAGTTCCACCCACATCAGTTCACAAACGGTCTAACAATGCAATCAGCTGGGACAGGACATCAGTCATATTCCGCGTAGGGGTGAGTTGTCTAATGGAGCGCACTGCCTCAGGGCTCACCCACCGCTCAGGAAAGCATCACCACCCACCGCATTCTCGTGCACGTTCGAGGTTTTATTGGTCAAGTTGCCTGGTATGGTTCCGGTTTTCTGGTTAAATCGTTGTCAGGCTTAATATTTCAATGAGGTCTCCGAATGGTAGAATACTCCTCACTCGACTCACACGCGCGGTCAAGGTGTGGTCGGAGGCAAGATCAATCACTTCCCGATTAACAAAGACCCTGACGAGCCGAACAGGATGGTGTTTGTAAAAAAACAATTGATCGCCAAAACACGGTTCAGTCCATCATATGGCTTCCTACAGGGGATGGTGGGATGTTTGTTCTGAATGATCATCTTAGTATTGACAATCATGAGCAGCCTTCTTGTCCGTTGAGGGCAGTGAAGTTGTGAAACTTGTACGGGTCCTTGTTTGCCGAGAGTATGCTTCTGTTAACGTATTCTCCCTCGTTGTGTCCTCAGGATCTCCACGGGAAAGTGTTGGATACGTATCACCTCGGACAAGTTCGGCTAACCAATGTGGCTGTGACGCCGGACTGCTGCCGATTGGTTGGTGTAGGACCCTCGATAACGCCACCTTCCGGACCCCAACCTAGCCGACACACGCGAGTCGAAAAACGGATCATTGGTATGTGCCACAATGGCGTATTATGCTCCCTACAGTTGACTGTGCTATTCACTAGTATATAACATGCAATCCAGATGGAAGGAAAGGTGAGTGAATGCAACTTGTCTTGATTATTTGAGCTTGATGTTTTGGAAGCCAAACGCCGATTGCAAACGATGTACGTGACGTTGCTGTGGCACGAAAAACGCAAGCCGTCTTGATATCTCCTGAGAGAGTAAGAGTTCGTGGAGTGGATGGATACACGCGCTAACTCCATTCCGCTTCAGGCTGCGCCTCAGTTATGGAAGCTCGAAATCGTTCGAGACAGAGATCGCGTCGAGTACGCGCAGACATCCAGGCTGAACTTGAAGCACACCTTTGCCCTTAAGGGCCCCGTCGACATTGCAGGACCATGTCATTTCGGTGGCAAAGACGACCAATTTGTTCTTTGTGCCGGAAAGGGTTGGTGTCTTCTCTGTGTTTACGCATCCTTATTTGTGGTTGCTGATTGGTGTCTGTCTTAGCGGGTGATGTGCATATATGGGATCGAGAGACAGCAGCTCTCCTCCATTGCATACGGCCTCATAACGCCCCTGGCGTTGGAGACCTGACATGTATTGGCTGGAACAATGCAACGGATGAACCTATGATGCTTGCGACTGGAAGTCACGACGGCACGATACGTATTTACTCGACGGCGCCGTTGGACGGACGGACGGACGACGAGTCATATTTGGAGAGACGAACGGAGGGAGATAGGGGAACGAATTACTCTGTTCACTCTGGCGGATAGCCCCTCATTTCCACTACACTCCTTTCTTCTTTTTTTTTTTGCATTGCCGCGAGTGAGCTGGAACTATTGGGGTCTTATTAGGGTGGGGGAATGGTAGATTTGGGGTTTGTACTTTTATTTATGCGTGCTGACTTGCAGGTCTTGGTGCGTATGCTGTCGTGGTCTACTGGTATTGGAAACGATTAATGTATGGTAGTGCATGCAAGACTACTTGTAATTTACAATGACTGACAAATGGTACATGTTTGCTTGCATGCTCGGGTCGGCGTGGCTACTGCGCATGCCTGGCTGGGGGAGTGTGCCATGATCATCTCCCTCAGACACCTTGTCAACGTGTCCTCAGTGACCATCATCCAGAATGGAATATTCCTGAATAGCAATGGAAGCAAACCATAGCGAGGAAGTGGTACATGAATCATACGACGTTGATCGTACAGACGGGCTCCATGCGACAAAACACATGGAATGGCTAGGCAAGAACTGCGGCGACTGCTGATGCGGTGGAGGCAGTGGCGGGCATCCACGTGTTTGCTGTGGTCGAGGGCCGCTTGCCCTCTTTTCCCAGCCCTGCAGCACGTTCAGACTCCTCTATGGTGTATGCTGGCTCCCGGAGCGCACGACAACGCTTTTTGTGTACTTTACTTCTCCAGTGTGATCGAAGCGCGATGTCCGTCTCGTAGTACCTAAAAATAAGAGAAGCGAATGGTCATGCGTGAAGAGTCAAAAGAGGGGTGAAGGACGGCGAATGGAAAGACATACTTGGCGCACTCGACACAATAGTGCTGGGCCAGACCGGGTTTTTCGAAATCGAGTGATTGTGCCTCCAATGCGGCACGATTCTACCGACAAGGCCGGTAGGATGGATTAAGGGGGGGAAGGTTGGTCAGCCCGTTAGTCAAACACCCCGCCGTCCTCACCGGACGATGGTAACCCCAGAAAGTGGAATACCACCCTCGGTCTCAGTTAATCTGGGACTGCCGCACGGTAAAGAGCGCGGGGACGGCGCTGACGATGGACTAAACGACTTACTTTAGGATCGAGGTCGATCAGCTGTATCTGATCAAGATCTTTTGTGCGGGCCTGAGAAGCGAATCGTACTCGACACTTTCTACAATGAACTAGAGCACATACCCTTGTGCGAGAGGCCCGGTGAATGTCGCGCTGGGCTTTGTGAGTTCGGGAACGTCGTAGACGACCCATTTCGGTGACAGATTGAGGACAACTTTTCTTAGATGACATAAGCAAAGTCAGAAGCGCTCTCGGCCCCAACTTCAAAGACATTCGCCAGCAAGTGACTTCAAGTTCACAATAGCTTACTTGTGATTCACTAACTGGCCAGATGGTAATTCAGTACAAAGTGTTTGAAGATATATATACATCCCAAGGAAATCATCTCACGTCTTCGTCATGGACTGGTTCCTGCATGCAAACGAGCAAAAATAATCCAAGCTACTCTGCGGATATCGTTGGCACATGATGCAAGCCGCAGTTAATCCGAGTCTAACTGCTTCTCTGGAGGGCCACATGAGTATTCCTTCCTTTTGTCCAGGACGTCAGCACTTACTCGCGGTGCTTTGTCGAACAATACATGGTCTTCACGCCGTGCCGATCGACGTGAGCTGGCTGGCCACACCCCGGAATTGCGCATATTCCAGGAACGATTCTTGGTACACTGGTTCCAGGTTTGTTGCCCTTCGAGGAACCCTTCGCACTCAGTTGAGGTGCAGCTACACCCGGTGCATTTAGTTCATCTTCTGATGCGGGTTCCGAGTCCGATGGATATGCATCTAGATCGGTGGACATCCCACCGTCTTCTTCCTCTTCATTGTGTTCTTCGTCTTCAGTGGAGTCGTCTATCATTCAACGAGTCGTTAATTCCACTGCCATACAAAATGTTTGTCGGCGTCACCTTGGGCTACGGGGACCGTGGGACGCGCTTGAGACACTTTGCGGGGTTTCGCTAGTAAAGGAATTGGGACGCTTGGCGCATTCGACGAGCGCGATGTTTTTTGCTTCGTCGTCGGTACCCCTTGGGTTGCGGGTGGCTTGGGTTGCGGAGTGCCAGCGAGTGCGGCGCATGACTTGCCACAATAATCAAAACCATTGAATTTGGGCTTCTGACCACAGTGCTACAGATCGACGTCCATCGAAGATGAGTCGCACTGGATCGCGATTGATCGACATCGACGATACTGTGACTCACAATACACAGTTGTGCTTTTTGCGGGCCGGGTGCTCCTCTCTGATGTCCTGCGTTTCTTGGACCCGTTCTCCCTTGCAGCTGCGACTGCTTTGATAGCACAGGCTTGGCCGCTGCTTGTCCGGCGCACGTTTTGCCGCAGAACCTGTGAGTACTAAATTTCGGTCTCTTGTGACAATTCTGAGCGAATGAACTTGGATCCAGACCGCAGTGAAATGAGCAATGTTGGAACGCACCTGGCACAGACTCGGGACCATCGTTAATTACACTTACTTGCAACGTCCACGTTGGTCGTCTCCGTTATATGGGCAAGAGTAGCCAGAGTGCACGACGTGCAGAGGGTCGTCGGCCTCGTGTCCACCACGTTGGTGGCGCGGCTCGGGGGCATTGGAACACAACAGATATCATCAAGCTTGTTATTTTGCAGATGAACCTTCATCGATCTGTTTCCGGCTCACGATAAGACCGGACAAGGATCTCGTCTCGGTAGTCACGATACTCGGCATTTTCCACACAACTGTCCGTATCTCTTTGCTGATAGTGGCTGAGAAACTCCATCTATTTGAATTTGTGCAGGTGGCAGGTGCGTTCAGACACGCTGCATCCGCGATGCTGATCTGGTTTCTTTGGGGTTAAACTTCCGTGTATCGTGGCATAGTTCTTTGGGTAGTGCACAATGAGGCAATTGTCCCTCGTTATCAATGACACAGGATTCGTACCCAAAGTGGTGCCTTCATATTGATTAATGATTGTGCACAGGTTTGCAATAAATAAGGCGACGGATCTCAGACTCTTCATCATGTGCAGGGAAATGGCCGACGGAAGTCCAGACTCAACCCTTCAAGTCCCTTTAGTGTACATGACGATAAATCTCGGAGTGATAGTTCCTGAATCCCGCACCACGACACGGTCGCCCCTCAAAATCTGTCCATTCTATCAGAAGATGGAGTTACTGATGGGAAATGACACACTGAATTGTTTTTGCTCAGATTTTGCGGTAAGACGACATCACAGGCAACCATGACACGATACGGTGAACTCAAACATGAGGTAGCAAACCGGTCCGCCTCGGAGGGATCCGTGGAAGAGTAGAGGCCATCTCCGTATCTGCAAGACGTAGATAAAATGAGCGCTGGAAGACTGGCTGGCTGACCGGACACTTGCACAGACCTTCCTTTGTTACCAGGGGCTCCAAACGCGACGCACTGAAAGCCGGACTTCACAATATTACATATTCCGCAGGAGCGCCAGTCACATAACGTCGTGCCCTTCGTGCCCATGTCGCAGATGCACTGCGAGGCATGGAACGTGCGTAATAACCGAACCCCTCCATTGGACTCTAGAGTCTGCCTGCAGGCGCGCCTTGAGCAAAAAAAAAAATGGAAATCGCAACCCATGCTCACCGGAAGGCTTCCTTGTTGGCGACAACATCAGATGGGTATGTTATCTCGAACAACTTGTCGATCGTTGCTGGTGTTTCTGTCTTCCATCTGTTTTTCCACTCTCGCTCAACTGATCAGGATAATGAACATTGATTCGATCTGGAGAACATCAGACGAACATTCTCTCCAGACAGTGCCCGAGTGATTGATATTCCACATGCGGAGTTCATCCTGAGGCACGTTGGCGCAACCGTTGCACGTTTGGCCGTTATATTGCGGTAGAATGTGGCACCGGGTACATCCAGGCGCAACACCGGAACTAACGGCCAGTCTAGAACCGATGAGCCTTACGCGGACACAGCATACAATCGAAGCACAAACTTTGCATGGTCAGATGAGCAAAAGTTGTGGAACAAAGGGTCTTGCGGTTTCTTGCACCCATTAATGATGCAGCCACCTGGAACGGCGGCACCTGAGCCTCTGATGGCTTTCCGGGCGCAAGTTTTTCCACAGTACGAATGAGTGACGCCTGTACCGTCCACATACTTTGGTTTAATGCCACAAATCTAATTCATTTCGGTCGGAAGAACAACGTGAATGGATTGAAGGGCGAGGACGAGGGACGGAAACGACTGTGCGAGTTTGCATTAGACGAACTCACCTGGCAAAGATTGGATGTGGGCATAGTTTCTTGGTGCTACCAGTTGGTTTCGTTGAAGGGGGAGAGGGCAGTGAGCGAGTATTATAGTACCTCCTACGCGTGCCACCACGTGGGGATCGCACCGCCGCCTCAGTACGACGTGCGTGTCGACATCGCCAACGACAACGAGTACGGGGCACGACTTGGACGTGGCGCGCGTTGAGGACGCGAAGTTGCAACGTGGAGTCGGCGATGAGGCTCGAGCGAGACCATGTCGCACGGTCGTGTCGTCGTCCAGATTCAAGCCTATAAAATACCCAGTGACGGCGCTCAGGTGCGTACGTTATATCATACTCGCTCAAAGTCAACCCTTAACGCTTTGAATCTACGCATTACGACCAACATCTAATACTTCTCATCGTCGAGGAATGCCATTCACGTTGCAAAAACGACTGCCTGCGCCCGCCAACGGGCAGGGGTACACGCTCGACATCGTCCAGACGCTGCGCGTCACGTCGGACAAGCCGCTATCGCACCGTGAGATCGACGCAGTCAAGAAATCGCTGGGAAAAGTTGGACGTGGGGCGGGCGATCGGGGCTGTGTGTCTGATGACGAAGGCGGGGCAACACTCAGGGTCGTGCAGACGGGTGTAGAAGTCCTCAGGGGGCCGGGGAATGGTCCTGCTAGCAAGTCGTCCTCCCCGCCCCCGCCGCCTCCACGCCCGCACTCTGCGTCGCCAGCCTCAGGATCAGGCAGGCAGAAGAAGGATCGCCCAGTGCACCCTCCTAAGCGCATTCTGTTCTACCATGCCAACGATCCGTACTATGGGTTCACCAACTTTTCTCCAGACCCGGTCGAGTACCAGGGGAGACGTTACCCTACTAGCGAGCACCTCTTTCAGTCACTCAAGGTGAGCGAAACGACGTGGGCACTCACCACCAGGACGGCAACAGGCCTAGGATAGACATGTTCGATGCATGTATCTATCAAGTGGGTCTCTGTCGCACTAGTGGGGAGGGGGGGACCGTGTAATGTCAGTGGTGCACAGACAGACTCACGTTCCTCACCCATAGTTCCTCGATCACCGCCCTGAACTGGCAGAACACATTCGAACATGCTCCCCTCGTCCGCGCGTCGTCTTTGATGAGACCCATAGATTCAATCCAGAGGTCCGGCCGGACTGGCTCCGCGTGAGAGTTGATATGGTGTGTCCTCCTTTCTTCGAACGCGTGCAAACAGAATTCGAGCGGTGACTGACGGGACACCATAGATGGACATGGTACTTTGGCACAAGTTCACGCAGAACGAACACCTCAAACGTGAGCTTCTCTCGACAGGTGACGCTGAACTGGTCGAGGTAAGCGAAACCCCCCCATGTCACAAGAAAAGAACTCACTCTCGGCGGCCATCACTAGGACTCGGACAAGGACGCGTTCTGGGGCGTAGGGCCAAACGGGAACGGTGAGAACCAGCTTGGCAAGGCGCTCCAAAGGCTGAGAGCAAAGCTGCGGGATGACGTCTCCTCAAAGCCCTCTCCAGGGCGATAAGCTCATGTCAAAGACACTACTCGTTTGCGTCGTACGATTTTAATCGGTCACTGGTACATATTGGGCGATAAATTATCGTGGTTTGCGAAAAAAACGTGGACTGATGCATATCTCTCTCATTGTGCGGAGAAAAGTAGTATCGCCCCTTTAATGCCCCGGGGAGATTCCGGCCCCCTTAAACGATGCCCACAAAACTGTTGCCACAAAAAAGACAACGTTGAACAGCTTCTAAGAGTTCTTTCACGACCCAGCTACGCGCAGCAGTCGGCAGCCAGGTTTCATCCACAGCCGGGCTCTGAGACACGGGCAGAAGTGCTTTACGGCTGCAACCTATGCAAGTTCTGACCATCGAAGTTGATAAAATGAAAGAAGTCACTGAACAACGAGCTGTGAACGCGTTGGAGAAGAGGTGTGCACGAGGTAACAAATTTCACTCACCCCAAGAATGGCCACTTGGACACGTCGCCCGTGTGATGTCCTCCAGCGGGACTTCGGTGTGGCAGGCCGGACACACTTCATGCAACCCAGCTATCGAAGGATCGATCGCAATCGCCGCATTCACCTCGTTCGACAACGCCTCAGCCTCGCGAGATAGATCCACTGGTGAACCCGCAAGCCGCGATTGCACGACCACTCGCAGAACAAATGGAACGTCAGACGCTGCGCCGTCACACGAAATGAACCATCATTTTTTTTCGAGCATAGGAGAGCACTTACGACTGAGTGCTGTAACAATGGCTGTGAAGTGGCGGACCAGGATGCGTAGGACACGGTGGCTGATGCTGGTCAGCTGACGGTGAGCAACTTGCCCGCATTCCAGACGTAGCTGTTCATTTTTGCACAGTCTCTGCGGCCATAGCGCACATGATTGGGTGAGTGATCGGTATTAGCAACGCCACCCACCCAACACATATCTGCGATTGATAACCTCATCCGTAAAGACAGGAGGCCATTCCAACCAAACAGATGGGTAGCTAGGCTCTCTCGAAGCTGGTGCTGAAGTTCTGTCCCTATACCCTGGGATGATGGAGTGACAAACACCGCAGAGGATTCATCATGCGGACTTTGATCCAATACTTCCAACAGCCGAGGACATATGTCAGTGAATCGCCCCATACTGCACAGGTGCAACAAGAGGGGCCGAAGTCGATGCAATGGCGTGCTTCTCATCGCTGCATACGGCATTAGGATCAACGTAGCCGGAGAAGGGATGCCAAAGAAGTAATTACCGCAATCAAGCTGAGCCAGTGTTTCTTGCGCCGCCGTTAAAATGATGTCAGTATTCAACGGCCAGAACGGTGCGGTGACTAGCACGCATTCGTGCCTCGCTTCATGTTTGTAACTAAAGTCTGAGGGTCTTGATGACCTTCATTCAAATAATAAGTCACAGCCTGACATGGGAGAGAGAAAGGTACACACTCATAGATCCAGGTCAGAGTGGAGTATGAGTCATAGCAAACCAACCCGCTTATACGGTTCACATCCGCGTACTCGATTCTTGAAGAACTCATCTGGGCAAAAAATACACGAGACACCTGTGAAAGTACTTCTGATGTGAGTTGATTGTCTGATGGTGTGGGAGCCCAGGACGGCTCATTTAACATATTATGGATGACACGAAGAGATCCGTCCAGGAGCGCCACGAGAAGTACATCCTTTTCCTTCACGTACGAAAAGCCCGAGATGCAGGAGAACACGGAAGAACCCGCCGAATTTTTTTGCGGTTGGAGGGCAAGCGCACGGCCACCATGCCATTTAGCAGTTGGCGAAGGCCAGGACCACAGATGAATCACGCCTGGTTTTGAGTACACGAGAATTGGCTGGGAAAATAGAACCGATTGCTGAGGATTATCTCGTCGTTAGATAAGACTTACGTTTCTTCCGGGCACAGCAATCCACTCAAGAGCAGTGATGGAACATTTGTCGGGAGAACAGACAACATCAGTTGCCCGTTCAAACTTGCTGTCTAATTCATAAGTAGTGAGAAAGCCATCTCCCCCTCGCAACTTCAACTTCTGAGAAATATTGATGAGGAGAATGCTACCGTCCCCCGCGGCACATGCCAGTGAAGACTTGCCTGCAGAGGAGACATGAATCAACAGCCATTTCATCTGCGGGAAAAAATATACATACCATGTCCAGCATTGGACATTAACCACGGCGACCATGCTACATGGGTTATCCAATTTTCGTGGATATTCACCTCACCGATGAGAGAAACCCCACCCTCTGAACCACCACCGCGTTCGAACCTAGGCGAATTTAGTCGCAGAAATACAACAGTCGGTATGCGCACATAAACAGCTTTGCAGATCCAGCTCGGGTTCCAAGTGCGAGTATTGATGCATCTATCAATGGAGCAGGACGGATACTCCAATTTGGCTGGCCTGACCATGCAATACCTAGAAAAGTAGGGGTTAGAAATGGCCCCATCTCATGAGCGCTATGACTTGCTCATAATTTGCGTCCCCAGTATCCACGACGTCTCATCAATTTCCTCAGGTCGTGGAACCTCTAATAGGTACGCAGTCACGTCTTGAATCTAATAGGGGTCTATCACGGGTCGCAAACGGGAGTGATAGACCTACGTTCAGCCATTCGCCCTTGAGATGATTTTTTCCGGAAGCCCACAAGGAAACCTCCATGTTGGAATTCAAGAGAGCTATTACGCACCTTTTGAACATGCAGATGATGAGGTATACATGAAATAGAAGTGTTACCTTCCACGGGACGTCAAGCCGCTGGGCGAACATGCTACGGCACGGACAGAGACATCAAGCGAGCCCAAGGCCAGAGATCCCCAGCCTAGAGGAAGCGAATGAGTGAAGTGACGAGTACAAATTTAGGGTGCAACCTTGACACATCCCAGACCATGAATGGATCTGTGCCCGCGTCGTTTCTATCATCGTTCGATACCAACCAAGCGGTCTATCGCTCTCGCCACTGACGGATGATTTGACGCTGGCAGGTGTGCTAAAGTTGATTCCGTGATCTGGCGTCTGCAAGGATAGGACTTGACGCGACTAGACGTGTAAGCACGATAAATGCGCACCAGAATATGTACGGCAGACTTTGTAATGAGAACAAGCTGACCGTCGTCGGACCATTGGAGACATCTCGTGGATGGATGAGTGATGACCGTAGGTATGTTGAACGACGTGTACACTGGTCTTTGAGACATGATTGACCTGGCGTCGGACGTGTTCGAGGCGATGATAACATGATGAAACGGTCACGTGCATACTCATCCTCCGATTCATCGCGCTCAGACTTGTGATCAGCGACGACCAGCCTGAAGAACTGATGAGTAGTACGAGCTCTGAGCCCAGCACCCCGCCAAAGCCGTCGTTGCCCCCAGGCATGGTCATCGGTCCAGACGGAAAGCCCTGCAAGATTTGCACGGCATGGCGGAACTGGAAGCCAAGGCAGTTGTCCTCGCAACCGAACGGGGGGAAGAAAACGACGGCAGCCATGATGGCGACCCTCGCGTCTGGAAGTGGATTTCAGAACGAACCTAATCCTGACGCGCGTCCCGCGAATTGCCCTCCGGATGTCGAACAACTGGGGAATGCAACGTGGACGTTCTTGCACTCGACGGCCGCTTATTTCCCTGAGCGACCCACTCCTTTTCAACGCGCCAACATGCTGAACCTGTTACACTCTTTACCGGTGCTGTATCCTTGTTCTCACTGCGCTACGCATCTAGAGGAGGAGATGAGGAACCACCCACCAGATGTGAGTAGTCGCGCGGGGCTAAGCTGGTGGTTGTGCGAGAGGCATAACGAAGTGAACGAGAGGCTTGGAAAAGAAAGGTTTGATTGCACGAGAACGGATGAAAGGTGGAGAAATGGGCCCCCCGATGGGAGCTGTGACTAGGGCTGGTGAGCTTTGCTGGTCGTACTCTTGTGAACGTCCCTGACGAAACCGTACGCTCGCGGTCACTTCTCAGATCAACGTATGAGCCCAGCGGTAAATGCAGTAACACCCTGACTGCGCGCTGGTCCCCCGTGCAATCCAGCCATGCGATTGGCCCACTCCGACGCCAAACATACGAACGTCGTCATCGGTGCCTAGTCGTGATTATACTGATGTATAGACTTATTTTACCATTCAAATTACCCTCCCTACTCAGTCTATCTTACCCCAAACTAAGCATGGATTGCCCACTGCGCAGTTCTTCCCCGTTGTTGGGATTTGCGCTAGTTGAGAGTGCATACCGCGGTAAATATCAAACAAGCAAAATTTCTTCGAATGGCAGTGTCCATCGCAGATTCTGAAGGGTCAACTTCGTAATGGGGATAAGAATTTCTTCAAGACCTGGACTGTATCAGGGTTCATCCTCATCTAAATTTTTCCTATGTACTTACATATGCATTCCATCCATGGCCTTGTAATATTGATACATATCCTCACTAAGAGCATCAAGGTACAAACAATTTTAGTTCCTAAGATCCAGCTGTCCCTCATTAGTAAGGGCCACCACCTAGTGGCATAATAGACTTGTGTAGTTTGAAGTATGTCATTATGCCATTAGTATAGAATCCTGGTGGGGAAGATGATGACGTGGAAGATGGATCACCCTCGTTGATCCTTCGTCTGGTAGAGAAACTTTGGGCTGAAGTCTATATTCGTACAAGACAACGACCATCGTGTGAGACCTGGATCTTGTGATACCCGAAGTCGAAGCTGGAGACTGTCGAGCGGAGTCAACCTCGAGTGGCATAGGGTGAAGGCAGTGAGCGATCGTAAGCCAAAGGCGGCGGGTAGTGTCAAGGTTGACGAAACGATGTTGTCATTCGGTTGCCAGCGTACGTCAAGATGATTCGAGGGTTAGAGAAGTCTCAAGGATGACAGGAAAGGCTCGGAGTCGATCAAAGTCGAACCGAGAATCAAATGGTATTTTAAATCCTCCGGAAAATCCAGTGCCTGCCTTCTCTTACGAGTACGGGTCTGGTTGCTTGGTGAATGATCACGAGAGGTCCGTTCATTGTTCAACAAGGAACAAGGGACGGGCGTACTCTAGAGTTCGGTACGTGGTGTTTGACGTCCTCGGACATGCTATGTACGGAGGTTGGGTAATTGCAAGTGATGAATTTGTCTGACAACCAGAAAACATTACCGTTAGCGTCTTGGGCGATAATCGAGCAGTACGAGCGAGCACTGTTCGTCGCTTCCGTCTTGGAGGTGTCGGCTGATCTCGTCTGGATCTGGCACGGAGCGCAGCCGGTCGAGGGCATCCGATGCGCCGAAATGCCGGATGCACGCCACCGTCCCGTGTTTCCTTATCCGGAAGTCGTCGTCGTCGTCCTCCAGCCATGTCCTCCAAGGACGCCGACCGTATCACTGCCGCTCAGCAGACGCTCGATAGTACGTCCCAGTCGCCGCCCAGCCTGCAGTGAAACTCAGAGACACACAGCGCTATTCGACATTTCTCAGTTGCTGAACACGCAGCTCGACAAAGAGACGCTCGCAACATGCGTGGGCATGATCGAAAGCGGGGTCAACCCGGAAGCGCTCGCGGTAAGCTTTCACTGCCCCCGCTTGGCGTGTTTTCACGGTCTGCAAGATTGTCATTCAAGAACTTCGTCGTGAAACTGCCGCACTGAATAGTCAAAGCCCTGCTGGTTCCAATGGCCGATGACGTCCTCGGGGTTGGTCCAAACGGTCTTAACGAGGCTTTTCTCTGTGTCCTTCCGCGACACTTTCCCAGGGCAAGCATAATGTGCCTGCTTTGATGGATAACGGGCCAGTCGAGGGAGGGAGGACTGATATAGATCATCCTGTTCTTCAGTCGTACTGGCTGGCCTTGCGTGAGTGAGCATCAAGTAAAAATAAAATAAAATAAAAAAATATAAATGTAAAAAATAAACCGTGAAAATTAGTTTGACCAAGTCGCCACCACACCTTGTGCCAACTTGCGTCCA